>JAUYWV010107086.1:0-12898 GCA_032274565.1 Nematoplana nigrocapitula
ACCAACCCGGTCCAAGTTGCTCAATTCCTCACGAGCCAAGGGGGGGGAGGACCTACTACTCTAGTAGGTCCGGGGGCCACAAACAACAACAACTACTACATCACTGGCGAGTTAACTGCGATGAGATCTGAGAAGAAATCTGGGAGTCAATTGGTCTACAGGGACAGCCTGGATGAACAGCAAGAAGCTCGCGGCACTCACCATTCCCTCCAGAACTTTTCCGAACACGTTGTGTACACCATCCAGCCAGTTCGTCTTCTTCAGTGTGATGAAAAATTGAGCTCCGTTCGTATTGGGTCCTGCCAGCAGTGAGCGAGAAAGAGAAATCAGAAGCAGAAATATCCACTGGTATTTCCTTCCAATACTCTACATGAAATCTAAGAAATCGGTTAGACAGACATCTGTAGGAATAGAAGGGAAAGATACATTAAGAGAGCCAGAGGAGATAGAGGGAGAGAGACAGGAGAGCCAGGGGAGATAGAGAGAGACGGAAGGAGAGCCAGGGGAGATAGAGAGAGAGAGAGACGGAAGGAGAGCGAGAAAAGAGGAGAGAGACAGAAAGAGAGCCAGAGGAGATAGAGGGAGAGAGAAAAAGGAGGAGAGAGATAGAATTAGAGAAGACAACAGAAAGGAGATAGATAGAGGGAGAGAAGACAAAAGAGAGGAGAGAGATAGAGGGAGAGAAGACAAAAGAGAGGGGAGAGATAGAGGGGGAGAATACAAAAGAGGGGAGAGATAGAGGGAGAGAAGACAAAAGAGGGGAGAGAGATAGAGGGAGATAAGACAAAAGAGGGAGAGAAGACAAAAGAGGGAGAGAAGACAAAGAGAGGAGAGAGATAGAGGGAGATAAGACAAAAGAGGGAGAGAAGACAAAGAGAGGAGAGAGCCAGAGGAGATAGAGGGAGAGAGAGGAAAGAGGAGATGGATAGAACGAGGAAAGAGGATAGGAGAGAAAAAAGGAGTTACCGACGCAGCCTCTAACCTGGACCAGAAAGCCGTACCCATCGATCTCAACTCGGCGAGGAATGTTATCAAGCGACACACCAGCGCCAACCTGGCAGACCAACGCAAGTCGCTCTCACTCTGGTTCCGGGCTACCAAAGGAAAGTTGTATACCATCTCAGCAGTCAACCGACACCTAGAATGCACCATCCACCAACTCCGCACAGGGACGTCTCCACTTGCGCGGCAGACCCTACACAAGATAGACAGCCACCGATCCTCTGTGCACCAACTGCGGTGAAATGAACACCGTCGAGCACCTCCTATGTGAGTGCCCGGCCTGGACGCCCTACTGACTCCGCCTCTGGGGCCCGTCGCCCAGTCTCTCCGAGGTTCTGGACGATGAACGGAAAGTCTACGAATTCCTAAGGCATATCGGGCGAACCGGTCCTCCGGTTGGGTAGTCCGCCTTTATCCGCGACGCGTGGGAACAGGGTGACTCATTCTCATTCTCGTGACAGTTCGTGACTAGAAGTCATTAAGTGATTTCTTCTTTAACAGTTTGTCGCGAATTACAATCACTATGTCAATTTATATGTCTGCTTTCGTTAACAAATTAATTACTAAATATTAAAATGATTGATTCTCCATTGTTATCAATGATTGATTATTGTGGAATTCTGCAGTATGTTTGTGATTTAGATATCAGGCTTACCTGCATTGGCATTCGACAGCCATCCAGCCCCGTAATGCTTCAGAACAAATGGTTCATCGTCAAAGTACTTCCCATAAATACTTTCGCCTGAAACGTGCAGACAAGGGCAAACAAATGAGGTCATAATCTTGGTGAATTGTTATCAGTCGCTACTACCAGTGGACAACTGGATACTAATGCCGGCGTTCACCTCCGTATCCATCGCGGGAATCGTGATCGCCGCCTTGAACCATGAAGTTTTTGATGATCCGGTGGAACTGGCTGCCCTTGTAGTGCATTCTTTTCCCTTTCACCTGAAATTGGAGAAGGAAAACGTGCACCAGTGGTTCTCAGACGGTGTGCCAATGGAGCATTTCCAAGCATAATGGACATTTTTTATTAGAAATTAGCAAGTTACCTGCAAAGTATTTCTATATGGTCAGGACTGATTTTGTAAAAAAAGTTATATCTGACTCGATATTTCCAGTTGTTTAATGTGCTATACAAACCTAACTCAGCTATCAAGCATAATGTTGATCACCATATCATAGTTTATTTAGCCGATTTCATGAGCCATCTCCAGAAGACAAACATCAGTTTGCAAGGGTACATACAGACGTAAAGATTTGGCAGTCATAAAAGTGTCTGAAATACCATTTAAAAAGAACCTGTGACTCCCATAGTGTTTGATTAATGACGGGCAGCGCACTTCTCAGGTGTTCCGTTGGCGCGGCCTTCAGACATTCGTGCAGCGTCTAATTGTTGACAGACAGTGCGCTGTGCGAGGGTTTCGCATTCGCGCTTGCGGGATGTTGACACGCAGTTGCTTTATTTTATTTTAATTATTATGTGCTTAATGAAAAAAAATTATCTCAGATTAACGACCTTTATGATTATGATATTTACAAATGTGACAAATTTTGTTCGAATCAGCAATGTAAATTTGGAGAATTTGTGTACAATGTGTTACAACACATCGATCAATAAATCAATAATAGGAAATGCAATATGACTGTGGCCAGTGGTGATTTCACTGCGACGTGAGGTATTCACTTTTCTCCACGACATACCATTAAGATCGCATAGTAAAAAACAAGTAGAAAAGTGACGTATAGTACTGGTAGCCTCAAAAGAGCCTAAACAGGACCCCCCCCACACACACACAGATAATTAATACAATTAATTTTATGTTATCACACTTCGTGGATACAGTTTATGTATCATACCTCAATCCCATTGGCTATTGATTTAAAATTCTGCACTGATCTAGGTGCAATCTTTCCAAAGAGTCCAAACACAATTCGTCTGGCTTTTGTATTTCCAATGCTGACATCAAAATATACCTGATTAAATTAGAAAAATTGAATATAATTATTAGCAAATTTTCAAATAGCCTATATATTCATTATAGGTACAGTATAATCAATAGTTAATATGATGAAGCAGTGAATTCATTTTTCTGGTAATCTTAAAAAATAGTTTTTAAAAAATAGTAAGAAAATTTAAAATATTTATTCATTTTTATATATTTGAAATATGAAATACAATTGAAATCATAGAAAAATCATAAAATTAATGATTCTTAATCATTTTTCATTTCACAAATGCAAACAAATGATAAGTCATATCAATTTTAATTTGTATGTTCTAATTTTAAAATTAATCAAGGGGTTTATGGGTGATATTTTAAAGGTTGTCTAAAAAAATATATTAATAAAAGCATGTAATATAACTTTTTTACAATATTCATTATTATAATTGCAATTATATTTATAATCTGATTTAAATTCATATTTGCTACTGTATGTATTAGAACTTCTACTGAAACTACTAAAAAATGTTTACTGTAATATTTATATGAATAAAACTATATCTTGATGCTAAGCTGTATATATTCTTGAGTATTTTATTTATATATATTGTTTTAAATAAATTTAGTATAATATTTATAAATATAAGCATAATTAATTTATTTTATATAATAAAATGAGGTTGTCATTTTTATATACTCTTAAATTTTAATCAATATAATAACATAAAATAATGGAATTTGTAATAATTATAGACTGCATAGGTATTACTTTTTAAATATCTAAAAAATAATTTTATTTTTAGCAAGCAGAATAAACAAACAGTATTTAATATAAAATTACAATATTATATATTTACTAATGACAAATTTGATCAAATAGTAAGAATTTTATGTATGAAAATGTTGCCTTAAATGCTGATCTAAAGTCTCATTTTGCAATTTGTTATTAGTATCTGTTTCTGTATATCCATAAATTTTAGAATAATTAATACTTTTTTAGGTAATTGAGGTTAAAAAGATACTGGTATATATAGTTTGCTAATAAAATAAATTTTATTGAAATAAAGTTAGATATTATTACTATACTAATGATAAATATTATTAGCTAAGTTTTGGCAATTAGTAAACTTAGTCAATATTTTTTTAAATCTTATAAAAAATAATAAATAAATAAATAGTTAGTGACAGTCTATACATTTGAGACTTGTTTTATTATATTTAAAATAAAAATATATAACTAATATTATATTCTTTCATGGAAAATGTGGTCGAGGAAGGTCAAGAAAAGGCATGTTAGCAGAATTAAATACAGATTCACATAAGAATCTAAAACAAAAAGCAGAAAATCGAATCAGGTGGAGAAAATGGATGCCATAAAACATGAACCTGCTTGACAAAGCAGAAAAATCGACAGATAGATATTCTTTTAGGTAACTTTGGAAAAATATAATAAATTAAAAGTTTTGATTTAAAATTTAAAGATCTTATTATTATTAGTACAGCAATAAAAATAATGTATTATCATATTTATATATAAAATTATATTTACAATGAAAATATATTGATTTAATTTTGAATTTTGATATTGTAATAAGTTTATGTTTTATATTTTTTTTTAGCCAAGGTTAATTTTTTAATACTTTCTTAATTTTGATTGCTTTGAAAGATTAATTGTTATTATTACGATTTTTAGTTTATTTGGTCTTATTATCAATTTGCAAATCATCAATGGATTCAATTTTTTCTTGGTATATGTTATAATCATATTCGAAAATATTATTATCTCAGATATTGTGTAAATCAATCAATTGCTTACATGCTATGATAATTATATTTCTTACTTTTAAATATATTTGAAATATATATATTTTTCATTTTTGCATAGTTATAATATATTTTTTGACATGCAAATTAATTGGTTAACTATTTCATTGAATAATTTACATTTATATGTATATTTTACTGATTAAATTATAATTAAAGTTAATTAGTTAAGTGATAATATAAAGAAATAAAAGAATAAAAGTGCTCATTATTTAGTATTATTTCTATTTATGATTCCCTATAAAAAATATAATTATTTTTTGTTTAACACTAAATTTATTTTATTTTACTAAATTACATATATTTATATATATAAGTTAAACCTAAGCAATCATGTTTTCGGTGATTATCATATAATGTAATCATGTATTTTATCATTAATATTATAATCTATTTTTTAATGAATGTATCTTTTAACTTATACTTTGATTAGTTTGTATTTTTTATATAAAATAGAGGTTAACAGACGTGTCTTTTGCTGTCATATCCACTAAATAAACCACTGTGCAAGAGTGGTAGATATATTTTTTATAGTTTTGTAACTTAAATATATTAAGCATAATGTGATTTAAATATTTTTATATTGGAAATAAATAATAATAAGATAAATAAATTATCTATTTTTTAATTTAATTATCTATGCTATTATATATAATATTTTATTTTAAAATAGGTTAGAAAATATATTTTTTAATTTGTATAGATTAACTTTTCTTTTGTACTTGTAGCTAAGCCTAAATTTTATTTAAAAAATATAATTTATTTTATTTTTATCAAATATGAATTAAACATAATATTCCCCAAATGTACAAACAGAATGTTTCATTATATGTATTCCTTTGTCAGTTGTCTTGGCTTGGGGTTGGGGCATTGCCATGGCATTTGGGGACAAAATGGAATGTTCCAAGAATTTATCTGATTATTTGGAAATATTTGATAGATAAAATAGCACAATAAACTGCTAATTTATACTGGGCAAGCAGGATATTTATATTCATTATAAACTTAATAGAACGAAGTGTATAAAAAATATTTTCTTAAATAAATAGCAACATTTTCACAATAACTTATGAAACATACGGGAAACAGATACTATCCTTGTGTACCTTGTCTGTCACTTTAGGGACGATGTCCGTATTTTCTGCAAAACCAATATAAAAGGCAAAAGTACACCACACGATAAAATGCACCATATTCATTTTCAGTACCGAATATCGCTCGTTAACGTTTAATGCAGGCGCTTATAATTCGATTGGATAACCTTTTATAATTCAGTAGCTTAGTAAAACGACTTGAAGTGACTTTGGGTGCCGGATTAACGTAATACATGGCCTTAAACCATTGAAGCTTTTTCTCTTCACTGACTCGAACAAGGGTTCATGTTGACCAATCAGCTCTGTAATTTGTTGCCTGACTTACTGGTCATGTGAGCAGTGTGGCGGATTGAAGCATGCAAACTCCTGAAGCATTACATTGCAAACGCACTAAACATTTATTCTTGAGGACCATCCTTCAAAATCGTAGGAATTGAATTTCCACTTTAAAGCCGATCGGTGCTGCATTTCCGTATTTTCTATAGTTTTTCTATATTTTGAGTGGAAAGGGGGAAGCGTGAGTCTGTATACTTCACATACTGATTTTGTATCTTCCGTTATGTAGGAACCCAGACACTTTTATTCTTTTATTTTCTGACTGTTATATTGGGTTCTGTATCTTCTACTGTGCCTGCCAGGTGGACACGATTTTAAATTTTCTCGCCGAACGCTGATACTGTTCTTTCCAAGCGTTCAGTCAAATTTACGTGATCTTGCCTGCTTCCGGCGAAAAGTCTATGTCATACGCAAAGTGGATGTTACACAGATCGTTGTACCCCCGACTGACACCGTTATTTTAAAAGTATTGATTACCATTCACATAATTATTATTTTCTTCACAGAAAAGGTTGAAAAGGAACGGAGACATCTGAGACAAAACCTAACGGCGGGACTCAGTCATTCGCTTATAACACAGTCTGTAAGAACACCCCAAGTAGTCTTAATTGTTATATAGGGACAAAGGACTTCTTGGATAAGGACAAAAAATTCAGCTTACTAAAAATCTTGAATTCCATGTCAGCCGGCGTGCATACGGTTGTGTTCATCTTGCAAAAGTATTATGTATCTTTATTGATCTATAGAAAGCTTTTGACAGCATTTATTTAGATATTCTCACTGAAAAATTAATTCACTATGGAATATTAGAACCATTTAAGGACATTTTTGAAGGTTATTTAAGGGATAGAAAAATATTTACAGTACTAAATAAAAATTGAGTACAATTTACTTCCAGTTCAATATGGTGTTCCCCAGGTAGTGTTTTGGGTCCCATACTATATTTAATACATATAAAAGTCCTTGCAAACAATATGGAACTTAAGATTTTTGCACATGCCAAAAATGTATTCCTTACTGATAAAAAATGTATAGTTACCTATAGGAAAAGGCAAACAATTGTCATGAAGTTTGTTAAATGATTTGATTGTATCAAATAGGTTGACCCTAAATGTATAAAACATCCACTACCTCGTTTTGCAGTGAAAGAGAGTCAACTCAAGCAGAGCTAAAACTAAAAATTGGTGATAGTTGTTGCAATGCCAAGAAATCTCACACTAAATTCCTGATCGGCATTACATTTCCATCAAACCCTAACTGGGATATTCCTTCCTACTGTAAATGAAATGATAGCATCGTTGAAAAAGTACTTATAATTATTTTTATAATATTAGAGGTTACCTAAACAGTAAAGCTGTGATTTTTTCAAAATATAATTATGTCATATAAACTTTTGGTAATTGTCGAAATTAATGAATGAATTAACTTCAATTACACAAAAGAGAATGCTGAAAATTTTACACTACCAAAACTTCAGACATAGTGCTAATGATTTGCATAAAAAATAAATATTAAATGTCTCTGCCAATTACAACCTTAGACTGTTATTGTAAATTCATAGATTATGGCATCATAATGAAAATGCCCCTGATGAATTTCAGTCTTATCTTGCAAAAATAAATCCATTCATACCTCTACAACGAGGCATCATGGATTATGCAACAAAAGCTAAAATTGTTGATAGAGCTTCCATTCAATGGAATAATCTCCTCTGTAAGTTAAAATATGTTAAAGAAAGAATACTGTATTACAAATGATTTTATTTCAAATTTCTAACCGCGCGTAAAGGCAGAATATTTCATTAATCTTATACTGTTTGGCTGCAAGCCTCTGGCATCTTTTGGTGAGAAAGTTTATTTATTTTTTACATCTTATAAGAGGGTAAATTTATGGTATGGGAGACCGGGCAAAGTAAGCCATTCATAAATTTGATTTCTGACATATGCTCTGTGCATTTGTTTTACTGTATTAACTTACTATATATAAGCTGTATATTTGACGCATAGTTAAAATACATTCACATGGACACGAGTTACACAAAATAATGTAAGTTTTACCACTATTGATCTACTTTTAGCCATGCAGTAAATAGCTATTTTTTGTAAGGATAGAAAATGAAACTTTTCATGTCGAGGTGACTTTTTATGACGAGTGAGCGTAGCGAACGAGTTCGTGAAAAGATTCCGAGACATGAAAAGTTTTTTCTATTCTTACAAAATGTAGGTTTTTTCTACATAGTCATATGCATTAAAACTCACAGAACGTAGGTCTAAAGCTTACTTCTTGTTCTATCTTTGAAAATCTTGGAATTGTGAATGTTTCTAATTTTTCAATATATATTTCCTTATTTACTATTTCTACTACTTGCAAATATGTAGTCGTATAAATATTTATTACAAATATTTTATATATAGAAAAATTAATTCAAGTGAAGCAAGAGATTTTGGGAAAATGAAATAGTTTTTGTAACATTTCGATAATTTGCAATAAGTATTGAAGCTCTTTGAGGAAAAACATCACAAGAAACTAAAAAAGAAAAGGCGCATCTCGTTAGTTTCTATATCAATTATAAACTTTGACTGTAAAAGTTATCCTTGACACGAAAAGTTAATTTTTCCTGGCATATAATATTACTCTATTCGAAATCGATCGTAACTCAAATGTTAATCTGTTAATGATCTTTAGTCACTTCTGTGCTGTCTCTCTGTGCTGTTATTTAATGCTATTTGATGTTAATTTGTTACTCTGCGATGATTCGTTTCAATGTTTATTAAAGCCTTATTTTGCTTAATCACTTGGCTTTCACTTCAGTTATTAATAGTAAATTCTTTTTTTTGCGGCTCGTAGATTCTGATCATTGAAATCCTCTAATCACTTAGTTATCATATACATATCTAACTTTCAATATACAGTTCTACGATAGCCACGAGGGATTAATGAATATTTTGATAACGAAATTGATTTTATTGTTTCCCGAATCGAAGCTGAGGATCAGTTAAATCAATTGGGTGCCGACCTGGTCAAGAACTATTGCCGCAACCCTCTTCCTTTCAAAAAGCAGACCTGGGGCTTCGTGTACGTGCAAAAAAACCAAGATGTATATCGAAGAGTTCTGCTTTATCAAGACATGCAAAAGTAAGCCAAAATTGACCAACACGTGGTCTTGGTACCCACTCTGTTTCTTGTTTGGATCTCCGATATTCATATCGACATGCCTGCTAACACCGGAAAATACCTCTTTGTAGATGACTTTGCGATTACAGCCCAGCACCACAAAGTAACCGAGGCTAGACACAGTGCACACGCAGCTGCCAAAGAACTGGAATGCTGGACTCAGAAATAGAAGCAAAAACTAGCAGCGGATAAATCGGAGAGCATCCTGTTCACTACCTGTCCAAGAGAAGTCAATATAGAGGTACCAGTTATCATCAACGGCCAAACCATTAAGACAAGCAAGTATGCAACATTTGTAGGGGTGACCCTCGATAGGCTATTGAATTTTGGAGAGCACGTCAGAAGAACTCGCGCCAAAGTTAGACCCAGAATGAGACAACTAGCCACATTATGCGGGAGAAGCTGCGGAGCTAAAGAGAATGCGCTAAGATCAGTCTACTTAACATATATCAGATCAGCACTAGAGTATGCTGGGGGCGCATGGATGCCATCAGCCTCTAATACTGCAATGAAAAAGCTGCAAGTTGAACAAAGCCGAGCAGCCAGGATCATTAGAGGGTGTACCCAAGGAACATATACAGAGGAGGTAAGAGTGGAAGCGAACCTGGACAATCTTGAGACAAGGGCCACAGTAAAAGCTACATGAAATATAACACAGATTTGAATAAAATTATTGTGATAACGCGTTGACATTATAAATCATTTGATTATCTATGTTTGTTAACTATTGTATTTTATGCTAATTTATGACGTTGTTGGCTTTACTTATGAATTTAAAGATATTGATCATAGAATTGTTGTCTAGAATTTAAATTTTAAAAATATACTAGTAGCTATGAACTAGACCGTTCGATCTTGATACATGGACGACACGACAATTATATTAAAATCTGCGCCTGGATGAGAGCTACAATAATATATAACTTATAGCAGTATAACTTAAATAATAAAAAAGTTTTTCCGATATCGACTTTACCTAGTTTTCTCAAAATTAAACCGGCGTCTAATCGGTATATAAAGAAATCTATAGATTATAGATTATATTTGCTTTAAATGACCCATGGCTATTAGGTTTATTTCATATAGAACTTGTTTGTTTGATAAATTTATGAAGTGAAATATCTCTGTCCACTTATAGAGAAAAACAATGAACTTTACTCACTAACTTCTTAGAGCTATTTACGCTATCCGCTATCCTTTACTCTGTGCACTCTGAATGATGGTGGTAAAAAATTTATTTCCTCTTGTGACTATCCCCCCCAAAATATTTAGTGACGGGTCTGCTCTTTGTTACTCCAAATTAATTCAGCAGCAGACCTTGTAAAGGCTACATACATCAAAGATTCTTAATAAATAAAAACAAATTTGTTATGCATTATCAAGATATACTGTAAACAAGGCTGTAAACTATAATTGCTATTTAGTATATCTAAATTTTTGTGAGTACTTATATAACTATTCATAATATTTTCCAAGTGTATTATATATTGAGCACTGAAAACTTTGGTCTAGAAAGGAATTCTATCGGAACCTGCCCTTCAAACAGCCGAGTTTATTGGTTCAGTGAATATCTTGTTTGATACATACATTGAACTCCTCAAGTCTGAGTAATTTTGACTGTAAACAGGTGTAGCGTCTACCTTCTCAGTGCAATTCAACGGCGCAATCAACAGAGTTCACCACTGCAGTGCTGAGTGGAGCTGATTGCATTCAACTGCTGCCGATGTATATAGTCAGGTTTATAACCCATTAATGCCCACATGTAGGATTTCCTACGTATCAATTTTTCAACTGGAATCGCTATTTCTATATACTAAATAAATATATTACATATTATAGTTCCTTGTGCATTTCTGATTCAACGTTATTCGTCTACAGATGCATATACTGAACGAATAAATTTCTTTGAATGCAAATACAGTGAACCTGCTGAGTCATTTCTGCTACTAATGGCAAACTTGCTTCAGAACTGCGTTTGCGCCGACCGAAGTCTTTGCCTGAATGCATTCAAATATCGAATTCTCTTGGACAATGTGTAACTTCTTATTTTTATTGTGCTACGGTTAAACAGAAGGTTCCGAGAAAACTGCCTGCTACGATGAACAATGAGAACAGTGAAAGTTCTGGTGTGGTTTGTTTTTGCTGTGGTCGTACTGGACACTATGGAAAGTCTGAAGAATGTCCTGCTAAGAATGCTTACTGCAGATCCTGCAATAAACTGTTTGCAAGTCGAAAGCGGTTGTCAAGACATCGTCTGTTTCTATATTGCTTCACTTGCTTCGGAAAATGAATGCATGCCAAAATGTTTCCGAAATAAAACTGAACGTCCTACTGTTTATCTTTGTTTAAATGGACGAGATTCGGTTACTGTCATTGTAGATACCGGATCTGAAATTTCGGTTATGACTCTGACAGTTTACAAGAAGCACTTTTCTGCGCATGAGCTAATGGCCATACCAAATGCTACTTTTAAAAATTTCCTTGGATGGCTGCCTAATCTTCGCGTTCAATTTCGAGAACGAACTGCTTATATTTGTTGCTGATGTGCCTCAGGAATGGATGCTATATTTGCCTTGAACATGGCGATTTGTGTAATGCGATAACGAATTGTGCAACAATTACACTGAGACAAGATGCGCCAAAGACACTCATACAACCGTTACGTCGATTGCCGTTTGCTTTAGAGAAGCCGATGGAAGAAGAAATCAGACGTATGACATCAGAAGACATAATTGAACCAATTGATGGATCATATTTGATCAGTTTCCGATACCAACTGCCGAAGAACTCTTCTGTCGTTTCAAAGGAGCGAAATTCGTTTTTAAGATTGATTTCAGAAATGCTTACCATCAGATTGAATTGGATCCTGCTTCCAAAAAATTGACTGCTTTTATCACGAATGCTGGTCTCTTTCGTGTCTGCAAATTACCTTTTGGAATTGCTAATGCTCCTTCTATTTTCACACGAACATTGCAAAATGCTTTGAAGAATTGCAAAAGACTGTTTCTTATTTTGATGACATTATAGTTCATGGAACAAGTCGTGAAGAACATGACAAGAAGTTTATTCTCGTGAAAGAAAGTCTTGCATCTGCGAATTTCGAAATAAAGGAGGAGAAGAGTGTTTACGGTGCCAGTCAGATTGCATTTCTTGGTCGCTCGATTTCCGCTAAAGGAATATCTCCTTTACCATGTTCTTTATCTGCGATTGAAAATTGTCCTCCTCCAAAAAATTGGAAGCAACTTCGAGCATTTGTAGCGGTCTGTGTTGTATCTAGAGTGATTGATTCAAATCATACTCCTTGCTGTACATAGAGATTGGTATATATTTTATTTGAATTTTGAATATTACTTTGTTGAAACGTAGGCCTGAATATTGACTGTTAGATACCTCTACACCTTTTGCCGACCAAATTAAAAAGTAAGGCAATCAATTTAAAAAATATGGCAAGCAAATTAAAAAGTAAGGCAATCAATTTAAAATACCTTAAGCAAGTATGCTGGCAATTTGAAATTTGAATTT
>JAUYWV010107097.1:0-12897 GCA_032274565.1 Nematoplana nigrocapitula
TGGTGTTCTGTGAAAGTTGGGCTTTTGGTTAAATTGCGACCACCATTCTGAGGCGCATAATGCCGTAGAAAGTTTGGGTATGGCTTGGGTGAAGGCTGGTGTCTACCCCTGTTTCATGGTAACCACACATCCTCATCTGGGTGATATTAAACGGTTTAGCATCCCTTCAGGAGAAACAACGACAATAACTAATTTGTCGTAGCTAGTACACAAACATTTGGTAGGTATGCGCTAAACCCACCCCAAAAGAAAAGGACTGTAACTATAAAACTGAAGGTGCCTTCTCTTTTTTTATAGAGGGGTGCATGCTTCGTAAAACACGGAATCACCTTTTTGACGCTTACCGATATGTATGAAGTGCATTTGACAGAAGGACCCCTCCCCCCCAAAAAAAACAATCAGGTCGAAAAGCCCTAACAAAAGCCCATGCGACTACACACTAAAAGTAAACATAAAGAGCAGGCAATATAAACCAAATGATTAGTTCTTATTTGAGAGTAGTAAAACAACTGACATTCCAAATCAATGATGAAGTCACTGATTAAGTTAACCTGTCTTCAGGTATGCTTATTAAATTGTTGATGGGGTCACCCTGCCCCTTCCCAAAATGGGAGCGCCACCCATGTTGCAGAATGAATCTAAAAATTCCTAAAATCCTAACCAGGAGCCTATAAAGAGGACCCAAATTGGAATAAAAAATGAGAGATCTTGAGGAAGACGATTGGATAGGTTAACCAAGGAATTTGTGTTCAGATGTTTTGAGAAGGGTTTACGTCTAGGTGTAGGTGTTGTTGTGTCAAAGTAAAATATACTATTGTATATATTAAAATTCTACAATCGAAACATTTTATTTGAAATCAATTATGTGTTTTAGAGATGTCTAACAAATTTGCATAATCGAGTGCATTGTTCTCCAAACTGAGCTTTTTTCGGCAGGCACTTGAAAAAGAAATATGGTCTGTTATGACAGAGACTACTAATATGGGTTAGTTGAATATGTGAAACGACAGTTTTACTTATTATTTTTCTACATGACGCATGCGTAACTTTGGTGAGGAACCTGTGTGTGCACATGATTTTACCGGCCTCGGGGCTACACTTCTCCCTAATTTCCTGTGCGTGCTTCTCCTGTGAAGTGGTGCTGATACAACACATCATTCTTGACCTGTCAGTCTGTCTCTTTGCCGGGCTGGGGGGCGCGTCAGCACCCCAACCCCCCTGAGGAACGACAGCGATCGGATCCCATCAACAAGGTTGGCGATTGAGGGATTGTCACTGAAGGAGTGAGAGGGGAAGTGGTAGAATTAAGGGGTGGTCTAGGGAAGGGCGGATCCTCTCCGGGACTTAGCGTCGGCGTCCTCGTTGCCACGAATACTGCAGTGGCCCGAGATACACTGCAGGCCGACTGTACACAGCGTAATATCACCCAGATGAGGCTGTGTGATTAACATGCAACAGAGGTGGACACCATCCGTCACCCAAACTTTCTACAGCATTGTGGACCTCAGAAGGATTGCCGCAATTTAACCAAAAGGCCCAACCTTAACAGAATACCACCCGAGCCTAACGATTATGTCACGAAGCCTCCTGTATTCGCACTCCTCAGGGTGGCCCGCCCTGGAGACACCGTGTTGTAGTAGGGAACTTTGGTAGATATTAATAAAGGACGAAAATGCTAGATACATCTGAACACTGAATTGTTCACTGCTTTGTACCAATGGGGAAGGAGTGATTACAAACAAAAACATGACAAGTTGTCGGATGGGGTTGGGGCGTACCTTCGAGGAAGTCCATCAAATGGGGGTCGTTGTTCTTGTCAGCCACCTTGTGCAGATCTAGGAGGGCCTGATTTACGTGTTTCTCCAATTCCAATGCCGCCTGCATGGCTTCAAGGGGGCCGTCCCATTCGTTCTTCACCGGTTTCTGGATATCTTGAAACACTAGTCGGCCACCTCGGTTATTTTGATAAGTCATCAGCTACAGATGCAATTCGGCAAATGTAAGTCAAATAGCCAATTTAATGCAAAAATACACTGTAACAGCCTTTCTTTTAGTAGACTACTAATGGTGTATAGCATGAGGCCTGGAACTGACAGATACCAATATAGTTTATAAATATTTGCAGAAAATGACAAAACCATTCAAACTCGGAATTAGTCATCGATGAAAATAAAGGTGAACTGCGAGAGATAAACTTTAAAATCTCAAGACTGGCCTTGATAGAGTACCAACTCCATGGTATTAAAAGCACTGCCTTGAAATATTTTGGGTGTCTACAAAATTTACATATAATATGCAATTCTAGTTAAGCTGTAATACCAATGTTCGGTTTGTATTATTCTGCATGTTGTACATTGTTGATTTCATTGTACCCTTTGTGACAGAATACATTTTATTATTATTATATTATTCACAAAACATGGCTGTGGATGAAGCCCGACAATGAAGGAACACCTGCATAATTAAAACAACACCTAACAAAATGACAAGGTATATTAAAAAAGTATTCAACTATTCCTCATTAAAAGCAGAACGGAAAGTTATCAACAGAATAATGTAGCAAACCATATTGCATTATTAACAATAATTAACGCAAAAGTGAATTTACTATTTTAATAAATGTTTATCATTATCTGCAGCGCTTATAGCTTTCTATTCCCGAGAGTACATAGCCCAGGTTCGAACCCGAGTTCACTGGATTGTGAATCCAACGCTCTTACCACTAGACCAGGTTCGAACCCGGGCTATGTCCTCTCGGGAATAGAACGCTATACGCGCTGCAGATAATGATGAACATTTATTAAAGTATAATTATGACAGAAAGCACAACTCAATTATTATCTGAATTTACTTATGTTCCACTTTCATCCAACTCATTTAATTATGAGATCAATTAAGTAGAACCTCAGAAATAAAGCAACAAACATAAAAAGGTTTATATGCCTAAAACTACTGTGCTTATGTACAGATATATGTAATCAGGGCATAATCACAAATCAAGCACGGGATCAATCAAATTGGCTGTGATTTTTCAAAGAGTGACACTATTGTTAATCACTGTTATTTAATTATAGAAACATTTGTGTAATTTGGAGGGGGGGAATTAGGCAAATAGGTATTTTTAAAAATTATATCACTGTTGATCTTTGCCTCTCTGCTGTTTTGTTTAAATGCAATTAAAGAAACAATTTGATTAAATAAATGTATTTCCCTATATATAAAAATAATCATTAAAAATTAAAATTTCTTAGAATAGTTCTACTTTATAATTATTAATAGATTGTATATTGTTATAATCATTCACTGGTATCAAATGTTTCATTGGAATTCAGAATAATCCATCAGGATGTTAATTAACTAAAAGTAAATACTAATATAATTTGTACCACATTTTCTAAGAGCAACAGCAATATGATTTTTAACAAAAAATATTGTTTAATAATATAGTAAGTCATTTAAAGTGAAAAAATACCAACACTGAAATGATAATTTTTTCTGAAAAATAATTATACATAAGAAAATTATATACTAAAAAGTTTAAGACATATATTTAAAGATAGTGTTCTTCAAATTACTAAAATATAAAGTTCATAACAAATTATATTAATTGAAAAATAATGATAACTGCATTTAGCTATGTGAATCATAGCACTAAAATATAAAATAAGTAAAATTTTAGAGATACAATCATATAAAAAGTAGTTTATGTCATATTTCACATTTTTCTTTTGCATTAGATCAGCGTGGTTAAGTAAAATGTCTATTAAGCTCATATATATATATATATATATATATATAATAAAATATTATAACCACCTGATAGAGTAGAATGAGGAATTCGACTTCATTGGATGAATAAATATGAGAACCACAATAATGTAAAATAAAATATAGCGAGTAATGTTCTGTTTGTCGGATTTTGTATTTAACTGATGTATTTTTCATTTTCATCTTTAACATTATATGTTTATGCTTACAGTGATAACTGAAAAATCAGGTGATAAAATAATTTATTTTACATTATTGTGTGTTCATATTTATATAACTTATTTAAAAAACGAAAATAATGCTTAACTGCTAATATATAATTAAGAAAAGTGAAACTAACCTTTTGAGCATGTTCTCTCTCTTCATCAGATTGCTTTTTAAAATATTTAAAAAATCCCTTTAAAGCTACATCATCTCTGTCAAAATAATAAGCCATGCTCATATAAACATAGCTGGCATATAGTTCCAAGTTGACTTGTTTGTTCACTCCAGCTTCACACTCCTCATGGTAATTCTGGCGAACTTGTGAGCCCATTGTGTTAGAGATATCTAAAATTAGAAAACAATAAATACACACACATATAAAATAAATAAAATATATGAAGTGAATAAGGGCATACTAGCTAAATAAATTTACTATAGGTATGGCTAGTCAATATGTGTTTGTTTAATACAGCTTTAAAATAGTTATAGTACAGTATAGTTTCACTTGTCAAGATAAAATTTTATACTATTTGTGAATAAGTAATGGCATTATATGCAAGTTCATTATTGTGAAATCATTTACATGCAATAGAGTTGAGTGAGGATATAGATTAATATTAAACAATCATCTTCACACAGTTCACTATCTGTTTTCTTAGTGCATTTCCATAACATCATCAGCTGAAGCAACCTAGCCAGTAGGGTTGTTAGGATCGCAAACTGTAGCAAAAATAGATGCATCAGAGAGTAACTGTAACTATACGTGAAAGAAAACCATTGAAGGAGTGTATTTCATCCCAGATGTTTTGATTTTCCCGGTTGATTTAAACTTCAGGCATAAGATTGAATCAATTTCAGCAGGAGGTGTTAAAAATACCATTTTCGTTACAGTTTGCAACTGTTTGTTCATTTACTTCGTCCCAAAACTACTGAAAGCATAAATAGAGCGGATAGCAGGATTTACAATGTACAGTTATGGTCATACTTGTCTCTGTCTCCCCTGTGAGCATCAAGTGGCAGCGCGGTCGTTTTTATCCTGTGCCCCGACCGATCCAGTATGGAATGGCAAATAGTTGTCATTGTCATAGGCGATTCTCAGGCAAATACTTATTGGTAGCACCCATCTCTACTCCAAAAAGCGCAGCACAGGAGCCAAACCCAGAGTTGCTGAGCTGCCCCCTGATATTCTGTAGTCACCGTTGATCGAACGATTCGGCTCTTCCGCCAACTGCAGATAAAAGTGCTGCTGCTGCCCAGAACTAAGTGTCCTACCTTCGCCATAACCCAGGGACCCGCCCGGTTTTATGGCGCCGGCCGCATTCGCCAGTCACAGAAAGTAGTAGCGATCATTTGTGCACATTTTGTAGGTGTTAGTTGGGACTGACTAACCCCATGCACGACCACCCCAATTATGCCTGGATGCAGTTTAACGTCCTACCAGTAGTAGGATTTTGCAAGATTTGGCAAGATGGTGAGAAAGTTTTTTTTAGGCAATCTGCCTACATAATCATAGTTGGTTGTGTCATATGAATTGTTAGTTACATGCTAAATTGTATGGAAATGCCACATCGGTAATCATATTTGTGGCGTGCAATCTGCCTTCCTTTCATAGTTTGTGGAGTGGCACGTCCACACGATTTATTATTCTATTCCAATAGTGTGTCGCATGTGTCCGAATGTGTTGCATGTGTCCGAGTATGTGACACGTGTCCGAGTGTGGCATGTGTCCGAGTGTGGCATGTGACCGAGTGAGGCACATGTGTCCGATTTAAACAAAGGAAGAGTGAATTCCTAGGTTATCGAACACGAGGAATCGAATGGTACTCTTTAGTTTCCCATCACACTACTTATAAGAGGATATAAGTAGTAAATTAGGCATTTAACGTTAATTTTAATGTATAGTGAATTCCTAGTTTTCTGAACACGAGAAATCGAATGGTGCTATTTATATTTCTATCAGACTACTTATAAGCAGATATAAGTAATAAATTAGGGATTTAACGTTATTTATAACGTGAAGAGTGAATTCGGAGGTTATCGAACACGAGAAATCGAATGGTGCTATTTATTTCACCATGAGTGAATTCCTAGGTTACGACTATAAATTAGTAGACTTGACCCACATTTTAAATGCATGATTCAATACTCTTGAACTGTATGTTATGCGATACATTGTTGTACATTTTTACTATAAAGGTAACTAGATGTTCATTAGCTGTCTCCAATGTATTTGGTCCAGAAATGAAAGGTAATCTTTAGAGTGAAAATACATCACATAGGGCACAGCGCAGGCGTATTGAATAATAATTTCGAGCAGGCTATAAAGTGAGGAAGAAGGCATCATATGATCCACATCTAATTTATTGTATTATTATGTTATATCAGGTCAATCAGGTACACTCAATCATCCATCACTGGTATGGCCTCTCTCCCGAGCCCAAGCGTCCTCGTCCTCATCCATCTCTTTAAATTTACGACTGGCAATTTCTTTCTCAAAGAAACTATCGTCACCATCAGTTGGTTCGTCCTCCTCATTGTTTTCGCCCTCATCTCTTTCTTTATATTTACCCCTGATAAATTCTTTCTCAAATAAAATTTTTAAAGTTTATAAAAATTGCGGCAGCAGAGAATCATAACTTCCTCCTAGCGTACTCCTTAGTTTGTCAATCTTCTCTTCGACACTGTCAACAAAGGCACTACAGGCATCAAATGTTTCATTCATGGAATAGAAAGAAGTAGTGGAGTCAACCAATGACTTTCTTAGACAGCTTATGTAAGCTCTTTTCTTCTTCATATAAGATCTCTTCTATGGCTATGCCTATAATGCGGACAGGACAAGTTCATACTCGCTAGAGTTATCATCACTGCTAACCCACCAGTCACCATCATTTGATTCGTCCTCGTTAGTTGATTTGTCCTCATCCCTCTCTTTATATTTACGACTGACAATTTATTTCTCAAAGAAAATTTTAAAAGTTGACAAAGTTTGCGGCAGTAGAAAAATATAACTTCCACCTAGCTTATTTCTTAGATTCTCAACCTTGTCTTTGACACTGTGAACAAAAGCATTACTTTCTTCAAATTTGTCTCTGATCTCAAAGTAGTAGTAGAGTTGAACAATGACTTTCTTAGACAGTTTGTGTATGTTATTTTCTTCTTTTTCTTGGTATAAGATCTCGTCTATGGCCATGCCTACAATGGGGGCAAGTTCAACCTTGCTAGAGTTATCGTCACTGATGAACATATTTAGAATTAGCAGAATGAGCACTTAACTATACTTCACTTTTGTTGATCCACAGACATACGTATGACTAGTACTATATATCCAACAATGATGAGTCTTTGGCACACATCTGTTATAGATTGAATAAATCCACTCGGAGCTTATCGGATAATACCATTATGTGTCTTCCTGTCATCACGTTGCAAGATTTGTAACATAGGTAAGTAGCAGTCCATGATTTATGTCATATATTTGTTACTTCAGGTTTATAGTTTTTTGATAAACTGTGTCGCTCGCTTTCTCACCGCGTCTAAGGCCGCATTAGTAGTTTGCGTGCAACAGTTTTGGGAACGAGTGGAGCAGATATTGCCGCGGCTGGTAGAGCTGCAGCTGACAGTCGAATAAGAAAAAGAAATATACCCCCTTTCTGATTAAGGTGTTGGCGTGCACGCGTCACACTTCGACATGCCGCTAGCTCTCTCCAAGCAGTTTTCCGTCGTTTGAGCTCCTTTGCCGTTGTCTGCGGGACTGGAATATTACCCTGTAGAAAATTAAGACTGAGTTCAATGAGAACCTTAATCACATCAATACCCTTTCGAGTATTTACATCGACTTTTGTCAATAGTTCAAGCAAATGGCTATATTTCCCAAATTTCATCAGTTTTTCCACACTTCTGTTCTGCTCTGTTTTTGCTTATACTTTATAGGTAATAGTCGTAACCTAGGAATTCATTAGGCCGTTTGGCATGCACATTAGATGAAACATCTATTCCAAAGTAAAATCATCAGTCGTGACCTAGGAATTCACTTCGATACTCTCCACAAACGAGGACCAACATACAATGGAGAGAGCTAATGAACACCTAGTTACCTTTATAGTACAAATACACACCATACGACTTATCATACAGTTCAAGAGAATTGAATTGGGAAAATAAATAGCACCATTCGATTGTTCGTGTTCAATAACCTAGGTATTCACACTTCACGTTAAAATAACGTTACATGCCCCTTTTACTACTTATAAGTAGGCGAATGGGGAAATAAACAGCACCATTCGATTTCTCGTGTTCGATAAGCTAGGAAATCACTCTTCACGTTAAATCCATAATTTACTACTTATACGTAGTCTGATGGAAATATAAATAGCACCATTCGATTTCTCGTGTTCGATAACCTAGGAATTCAGTCTTCACGTTAAATCTCTAATTTACTACTTATACGTAGTCTGATGGGAAATAAATAGTACCATTCGATTCTTCGTGTTCGACAATTTAGGAATTCACTCTTTCTTAGTTGAAATCGGACAAATGTCTAAGGGGTGCACGCGCATACGTCACGCTTGATTGCACACACTAGCACGTACTCGGAACAATTCCACGCGGGTCAGGGGGGGTATTGTTCTCAATATAATGGCCATTGTTCAAATTCTATTGTATTAGGGCCTAGCCAAATCCTACTATTACACCAGGAATTAGTAGCTGCGAAAGCGGAAGAATTCGGACAATATCGGATGGTAGACTGTCTGGTCCAGCAGATTTTCCTGTCGATGTTGTGGAGCATGCTTTTTTCAATTCTTCCACAGTCCCGTTACTAATATTGACTTCTGATGTATTAGGTAGACCTTCGATTTAAGTAAGCTCCCTCGAGTTTGTCGAAACATTGAGCAGGATAGAGAAATAGTCTTGAATTTTGTCAATCCCCTTCATTGAATCAGCTGTTACGTAGGCGGTTTGTTTTATCTTGCGACCTGTTATTGAATCAATACTTCGCAAAACAAGTTGGCTTCGGCCAGCTTCTTGGTGTTGGTTGATCTCTGCTGAGATTTCGATGATGATTTAATTTCTTCTAGGAGAATACGTTTCTTCGAGAATTCTCTCCTGTTTGTGGTGATTCGCAGCTGGTTGAGTGCGACACAGTGAGGAGAACGTTGTGAGCCCGAGCAACTTCATGAACTTTGTCCCATAAACATTGTTTAGCGCTTTTTCTATTCTTTGGTAGGATGACGGTGACTGCGTGTTTAACTGCTTTTACGTAAGAATCGTATTCAGGTTGTCCGTCGTGTGCTCTGATGGCTTCGCACGTATAATTTGTGACGTGTGTTGTTGTCTGTCAGTGCCCGCCAAAAGCATGACTGGGGTTTAGGCATATGGTGAGTTGGTCTCCATAACTTTAGGCCAAGTGTGCACATTACAAAAGCGTGGTCAGATATAATACAAACTGGCCTGATCGCTGAACATTTGCGTATGGTTTTTGTCCAGCTTGTGTGCTGAAGTATATAGTCAAGTCGGCACTTACGGTTCCGAGGTAAGTATGTGCATTTAAAGAGGTGATGCGGATTATGTGGGTGTGTTTTGCAAAGTGGGCACAGTGGAGATGTGTGTATGGCGGAATTGATTTTGTGTAGGTATTTTTGGAGGAGTGGAGATTTGTCGCATCTGAGTTTTGAGATTATTCTGCGTGTGTCGTGGTATTTGTATCGATTTGTTTATGGGTAGTGGTTGTTGATTGAGAATTTTATGTGGGCGCTGTGTGATGTAATTGTTTACTATGCGTGTGTGAATTTTCTTCATGTTATGTTTCATTGTGTCTTGTGTGATTTCTGCTGGTGGTGTGTCGATGTTTGTGGTGTATGATTGGTTATGAAAGCTGGTTTGCTTTTTGTATCGGTCGGGAGCAGGTTCTTGTGTCAGGTGGTAGAGAGGGTGCATTGGGAGTAGTGCATGTTACCTTGCTTGGGATGCATGTACTTTGAGGTGATGTTCAATACGGAGTATCTTGCATTCGTCGTGTAGGCGTTGTATGTTTGTGTCCAGTGTGCAGCCTGAGGCGATTTGCAGTGCTTTGTTTTGTATTATTTAGTTTTTTTATGTTCGTGCTTGATGTGATGGGTGACCAAATGGTGGATGAATATTCAAAGATGGGTCTGGTGATAGGTTTATGTATATTTGTAATTGTATTTTTGTTTAGTCCCCATTTTGTTCTGCTGTAGTTTAGTTTGGGGTCGAATATAAGGCTAAGGACTTTTGGATGTTCGATTGTAGGTAGTGTGTTGTTTTCGATTTGGAGATGGAGTTGTGTGTCGTATTCTGCGGGATCCGCTGTAAAGTGTGTTGTCTGAGCTTTGACGGCGTTGAGTTGAAAGTTGTTTTGGTCTGTCCAGGTTTTGATGCTGTTGAGGTGAGGTTGTATTTGCGTTTGTGTTGTTTGGATGTTGGTGTGTTGATGTGATGGTGTTGTCGTCTGCGTAGTTTACTAAATCTGTTGATGTTGGGTGTGGTTGGAGAGTGTCAGCTGTGTAGATGTTGAAGAGTGTTGGGGAGAGGACTCCCTCTTGTGGTACCCCCATTTTGATTAGTTTTGTCTTGAATGAGATATTGTTGTATTTTGTGTATGTTTGTCTGCATTTGATGTAGTTTGCTATGTATCATTTGAGTGTTGGTGGGATGTATATTTGACTTAGTTTGTGGATGAGTGTGTGTATGTTATCTGTGTCGATGGCTTTTGACATGTATAGTGCTTTTGTGATTGTGTGGGCGGGAGGTTTCTTATGGCTGAATCACTCTCTCTCATTTGTTTATTTTGATGTTATATTTATTTATTTTTATGTGCCACTCAAGATTGCTGTGAACTCTTCTCTCTCTTTTTAAACTTTTAATCCTTAACTCTGAACTGGCCTGTATTATAATTTGAGTTGCAGTTGACAAAGATACTCAAAACGTCCTGTGTAATACATTTAGTACCCAACAAAGCTTTTCATTTTATTATTCATTCTATCAATTTGGGTATGGCCAAATCTCCACATAAACTAAGATTCTAGAACATGTACATTGGTGAAAAGAGAGACTACATCTAAAGTAGCCAAAAAGTGATCTAATGGAACAGAAAATTTTGATAACTTTCAAGCGACAATCCTCGAATCATGGCGTTGCTGTAGTTGTAGGCTGCTGTTTTACATTTTTATGGTTTTATTATCACAAGGGGCATTAACTTCTCACCAGCTGGTCAACTACTGTGCCATCATTTCTACATTTCACCATGGCCAACATATGCCCAACAACCCCATCTGCAAGTGTATATTTAATTAGGACTATTGAAAGATTGAAGCACATGCTATTGCAATGGACAGGATGTGTGGTATGTTGTCGTAAGCATATTAATAGCTATTTGAGCTATCACCCAAGATTGTGGAAGATATCAATTTTGTTGAAATATAGTAAATGCTGAAATAAAATAGGATCTTATTTTAAATCATGGACCACCCCAAAATCCCAAGAGCGTGGGGCCCTTTCAGTGTCCTAAATATATTAGGCTATGGTTAAAACGGGATTCCCTGTTGTGTTATCAGTGAAGGGGCTTCTGGAAACTGGTGGGGCCCCTATGGACTGCAAAGGGACCCTCTTGATTGCACTGGTAGGGCCCCTCTGGAGTGCACCACGGGGGCCCCCTTGGCTGCACCAGGGCCCCTCTTGACTGCACAGGGCCCCACTTGGCTGCGCAGGGCCTTTCTTAACTGCACAGGAGCCCCTTTTGGCTCAACTTTGCCCCCCAATCGAAATATGGCAGCACAGTTCATGTATACTCCAACCATCCATATTAAAGGACAGGAATAGTTTTAGTCCTTTAGACATGGTTATTTTGTGCATGTTTACTGCTTGGTCATTATTATTATTCTAGTGTTGGACTTATACATGGTACATTATTTAGCATTGAACTACATGGTACATTATCTAGAGTTAAACTAAACATATTGATGTTTTGGATGTTTTCCAGTATTGTATTATAGACATTTGACATTGTAGATGTACTCTGTAAATGCTGAACTACAAAGTGTTACAAACATTGCGTAGATGTATAGTGCCCCCTATATTCCGCTACTTATCTAGTAGGTCATTTTGGAAGAAGGGAGGGATGTTGTGTTTAAGTGTGTAATTGATGCCCAGTTTACACAAAAAGTAAACGATTGTAAACAAGCGATTAAATTCTGATTTGATTCGTTATATTCCCAACCAGGAGACATTACAATGTACAGCAAAAGATTTCCAAGACCTACCGTCAAAACTGGGCCACCTGGTTGAGAGCCTGGAATCCTAACTGCTAGACCATTCGAGAAGGTGAAATATTGTGCTGTTACATACTATTAAATCAATTGACAATGCTGTCTATAATTATCAACACATTTTTATTTATTTATGACAACAAATAGGCAGTGGATAAGCAATGAATCATTGAATGGACAGAGAATAAGCAGTACATAGGCAACAAATCAGCATAAATAGACCAGTGGCAGCTTCACTTTTAGGAAAAAGGGAGGGGAGGTAAAATTTTTAGTGTTTCCATAAGTATTATGAAAATGTAAAACAATTATGATATGAATTTTAATTTTGTAACTATGTCTATATATAATGGTATTTTTATTGTAGTTGCTATTCTTATGTTTAGTTATGCTATTTTTATCATATTCTAACATAGTTTGATTCTATTTAAAATTATGTAAAAATGGTATAATAGAAAATATTTACTTTATTGGCTCTCTATGTCATGGTCTAGGCAGAGTATAAATACAGAATAAGTAGTGGATAAGTAACACTTGGGTAGCTGATAGGCAAAGGATGGGCTGCTCATCTGCTGCCTATTTAACCCTATCCTACCCGGGCTATTTGACGCACTCAGAAACCAGGGGGGGGGGGGGGGGCTGGATC
>JAUYWV010107108.1:0-12896 GCA_032274565.1 Nematoplana nigrocapitula
ATTTCATAAAACAAAAGTTGCAGGGCACCTCCGAAAATGGGGGACCGGACTAGGGCAGGGTTAGGGTTAGGCATGTATCCAGCAACGCGGGTACCCACTGCTAGTATTTAATAAACAAATATTTCTTTCTTGCTATCTTAAATTTGCGGTTTTTTGTTGTGGACCCTGCATAGCTAAATGAAATACTCTGAAGACGGTAGTCATAATTTAAGCCCCCCCCCCTAAAATAAGATTTGCATCCAACATTTCCAAAATGTAATAATAACTAGTTATGTCGTTTGTAAGTAGTATATAAATAATAATTATTTTTCACTTAGATACTACTTTTCATTAAAAAGGGGAGAAATCCTCTATATTTAAACTAAGTAAACATACATAAATGTTGTTTTTTAAATAATACAAATATATTCCTGATGGATTATAATAAATTTGTATTCATCCCTGAATTGATCGAACTGTGTCATCAATAATGCAACTTGCTTGCAGTATGTCGATATGTAACTTATACACAGAATATGTAATGTAACTTATTTACATAATACATTGTTCAAGTCATCAGTAAAGTTATTCCTCCGTGTAAATATGTGCATAACACCCGATTAGTTTAGAGTGCATTTTACTTCAATAGTTTTTTCTCACATTTTTAGTGTTTGCAAGAAACACGGATGAAAAGTTTCGTAAAAGCTGAAAGTACTGCATGCTGCACAGACTTTCGACACCGCTTGCGAATCAAGTCATTTTTAATAATGAAGATTTTTCAGGGTTGAAGACAAATTTATATAATCCTTGAGGAATTATATTAACATTATTGCATTAACAACATTTATGTACCGTTTGTACAATTAGTTTACATATTCAGGATTCCTGCTTTTTTAACGAAAAAGTTTTTAAATGAAATAAATAAATAAATAATTTTTTTACTACTTACAAACGAGATAACTAGTTAGTAGTACATTTTGGAAATGTTGGATAGAAATCTTTAGGGAGTTAAAATTATAAAGTAACTACATGCATTAATTTTGAAGAGAGGAACCTCTTTCTGTCTCTCACTTACTTTATGGTGGATCAGACCGGCTCCACCACATCGCTAATGCTCCTCCTACTCACGTGGCTAGCTTTCGTAAAAACAAAGCAGAACGATTTTCCGCATTTGAGCATTACAATTGGTTGTCCAGTAGAAAAAGGAGAACGCATCCTACGGCAAGTGGCAACCCAGAGTAAAAAAATCACGCTTTTCTGCGGCAGCGATGTAACAGGTTTCCTGCAGTGATCAAATTGAAATCGACCGAACAGTTAACATGCTATTAGAAGATAAAAAACTTCGTTTGCGTGATCTCGTAAGTGAACGTCTGGCTGATTCAGTTTTCTAGAAGTTCTATAAATACTAAATATATATTATGTAAAGTGCTGGTCAAATTATTATGCGCCATTGTGAGAAAATAGGAAACCATGATATAAATCTTTATGTTTACAGGTGAAATGAATAGTCAATCTAAGAATTACCTGGTACTTTATGTGTCCTCCTTTGGCAGCAATGACCTTCGCAAGCCTTAGAGGTATGGAATTTACTACAGACACCCCCATTCATTTTCAATGAGGTTTAAGTCGGGGCTATTCCCCAAACAGGTCTTCTACTGTCAACTTCCCATAGGGTCCAGGCATCTTGGTCGCCCTATCAAACGGTACAAATACTGCCTCAAGAGCAATCTCAAATCCTGCCAACTCGACTCAAACCGCTTGGAGGAGTTAGCCACCATCAGACCGCATTGGAGAGCCACATCTAGAAAAGCATGCGAGACGTTCGAAGCAGCGAGAAGGGACAATGAGGGACTGAAAAGACGCCGGCGAAAGAGCGATTGGCAACAATCAACGAGAGACTACCCACCACCCAATGTCATCGGTGCCCATGGAAGCTGCGCTCCCAACTCGGTTTGCACAGCCACCTTTGGGCCCACGACAGGAAGAAACCCTGAATCAGGAACAAGGATCAGATCCTCGCTACTGAGGGGACCGCAGAAAGAGATCATTGGCATCATATAATTAGGAAAAGTCACAAAACATGAAGTATGACCAGGGACTACTTTACTAAAATAGTCTCTGGTTATAACCGTAAACTTGCGATTTTAATTTGTGCAAACATGAATTATGACCTCGTAAATGGTTATTTGAAAGCCTTGAATGTTTTGGGGGCCAATGGTGCGAACCCTGCATATTACTACTAAGGATCGAACCAAAGCCGTTTAAGTTGAGGCTCTACTAGGGTATGCTCCTATTACGTACCAGAAGGAGACTTCTATAAATGAAATACCACAGTCTTCTCAACCGCAGCTAAAAACAGTAGATGATAGAAAGTACTCACAAAATTTGGGTTGGAATCTGGTTTCAGTATTTTATCAAAATCATAAAAACTACAATATTTGATGTGATATTTGGTGTTGCCCAATGGCTGGGCCTCGGCGGCCCCGCGCTCCCCTCCCCATCCTCCGGAAGGGGCCGGGTAATTCAACCAACCAACCAACGCCATTCACTCCTAGTCATTCCAATAAGGCCTCACTGACTTTTCTAATCAATCAAATTGACTGGTTCCTTGTGATTTTGCGTTATCATTTTGCAGGTGACTCTCTACCTCATAACGGATAGCTCGTGCGAAGGCCCACACGACCCGCCAGTAGAGCAATATTTTCAGCTGACGCCACCCAGACTGCCTGATACGCCGAAAAATCAACGCCAAGTACCAAGACTCCCGTTAGTTGAGCAGCGTTTCGTTCCTAAGGATGACAATAGTGAGGTGGGGCTTAGCTCGAGTGGCAGAGGTGATGACGAGACTACCGTTGTCAGCAACTGCCCTCCACAAAAGAACAATACCGAGGATAATGCAGATGTGAGTATGTTTAGTGGTTTGCTTTGTTTTTTGGCACCATCCTTTGTTGTTTGTCCCTAGCGATAGAGCGGAAACAGGCCTCACTATAATGATTTCCTCCTAATTCGCCCCACCCTTAGTCAAAACAAAATACAGTATCAATTAATCTTAGTTTTCGTGAGGCTTTGGGAATTTGGAAAACTGCTGGTTTCACGCTTTGCCATCATTTCCCCATTTTATTCAACTTCGAAGCTTTTGTGTATACTTCGTGTGCGATTGTGCACTTTTTGTTGCGTTGCATTAAAGATAGAAACAATTAAAAAGTAAGCAACTATTTAATTGGTGTATTAATCTTCTCTTTATTTGCTGATCTGACAGTATTTGCATATCACAAATTTGCATTGGGAGTACCATTACGAAAAACCTGTTCTATCAACAATGACAGTCTTCCTGTCTTTCAACGACTTTATGGGAAGGAAAGTTAGATGTCCCCCTTCCTGCATGCTGTCACCAACTATCGCCGGAGCGATCCTACTGCCGATTGTTTTTTGGCAAGATAAGCTGATTGTTATTAGTTGGCCCCTGCATCGTCATTTGATCTCTGGTGACGGAGTGAACCTTCAGCATCTTCAACTTCTTATTTGCTCCTGGGTGACCCCACGATTGCTCAGGCGCTACCGATCTCCCGTAAGAAGAACAGTATGCCGTTAACGTTCTCAGGGAGGGTAAATAGGGGTGACATGGGCTCGTCAATGTGTTTGATGAGGGCAGCGGACCAGATCAATTGGTGATGCTGCATAATCTCCTTGCATCCACAGGCCTCACAGTTAGTATAGGTGTTATTCAGACGTCCTTTGAGATCTGCCGTGATTGTAGCTATTCAAGAGAGGACTTAGTGGATCATGGTGCACTTTTTCCGCATCATGGTGCTATAAGAGGCTTCTTTGGCGGTATCATCGACCGTTTCGTTGTTCTCAATGCAGCCAACCAAGCTCTCGAGAGTGAGCGTAGAGAGGAGACGATGGTGGGTTTGATAGTATCTTCAGTTGTTCGCTACGGTTGCGAGAAAGAATAGAAGTTTACTGTAGATATTAACTCTGTTTGTGTACATTCAAATTTTTGGAGTGGTCTGGTAAATTCCGCGTGATACCTCGAGGTGAATGAACCGACACACTAGCAAAGGTGTCGAGGCTGGAGCAAACTAATACCCCTATCTACTACAAATCGGCGAGGGCGGCCATCAACCCTTACACCAAAGAGACCTGGAGGTATGCCCGCACGAAGATTACGGACGTTACATAGCCATCCTCCTCTCAATGGCACTGGGAAGAAACAGGAGGGCAACCACTATCCAGAGAAACTCTCGCGTCCCTTTCCCGCAAGGATTCGATAACTCTTCATGAAGTGCGGACGGGGAAATCACCAATCACTGCAGAATACCGCAGCAAACTTCAAGATGTCTCCCCTCTCTGCCCCCTCTGCGGCACAACCGAGAACATGGAGCATATGCTCATCACCTGCCCTCAATGGATTCAGCCCGCATGAAGCACCTTGGCGAACCACCCCCCTCCCTCCGATCATTGAGATGAGAAACCCATGGAAGTCCTGATATTTCTTCGGGAGATCGACCGCGCTTGAGCTACTGGCTGTGGGGCAAAGAAGAAGAAGAAGAAGGTGAATGAACCAACTTCAGGGTAGTCTTAGTGTTGTTAAATATGCGAATGGATGAATACCCGTCTGCTTCCGTTGCGGAAGCCCTCGGAGACTGAACTGTCTGTCCAAACGGAGTAGCTGGCCTGGGGGAAAAGGCGTCGACCTTCTTCTCAGGGGGATCATTTTTGTTAATAGGTAGATATGTGTGCACTGTCTAAAGTTCCACGATAGAATTCTGAGACACGTGCGAGGTTGTCTGACCATCTTCAACCGCATGCGTCTGGTCGAGCATGTTTTCAAACAATACGGGTCATCTGTATGCCCCACTAGAAATAGGGTAATCTGCGACAATCACTTTTTGCATATGCATCATGACATTTGGCTCTAATTAATAAATACAGTAAAAGATTAAACACAATTCTACCGATAACATACATACATTTGTACGTACATGGAATTGCATTTCTACTGACGTCGCTTTCAACTAGTGACTCAGGTTTCTGGAAGGTCCAATATACTGTATATATTAAAATGCTCATCTAAGGCTTTCATTCATGTTCTCTTTGCTCCAGTGGTCCTGTAATGCCTGCACCTTTCTCAACAAAGCGACCAATCTCAATTGTCAAATTTGTTCCACAAACCGAAGGTAAAGCGTTTGCGTGGACTCGCATATTCCGACCAGGACATGAACGTCAGCGACTTGTGATTGCAGTAAACGTGACACTACATTGCCATTGATATATTTGCTATCTTCTTTGATGTAATTTTCAACAATAATTATGCAGTAGGTCAGTATGACCAATCCTTTTTCCTTGATTCCATTGGTTTTTATTGAGTTGTAGACAGACGAGAAAGTATATATATTATTTTCATTAGCCTTTTATGTTTTTAAGTCATGCTTTCATTTCAGATAATAAAACTCAATGGGAGATGTGTGCGATGTAGTAAAATGAATGCTACTATCTACGTTGATGTGAATTTGCTGAGACGATTAAGTATTACTAGCTGGAGTTCTATCAAGCTTAGTGCACCGTCGGATGGTTGGTTCTCTTTAATATTGACACATTTGTAATTACATTTTTTATATTCATTATGCAGGGTGTCCCAAAAGTCATTGATTTATTTAAATAATTAATATTAGACTAAAATAATAGAGTTCGTAATTATATTTTTTCTTAAAAATAAGTGGATGGATGTATCAGACATGTATATTACATAGATATGTTACATAAATGTTTTTTATTCAATGGTTTAGAATAATTTGAAAATTTTTAATTTTAAACAACAGTTTATTCGAACTGTATTTAGAATGGCAGACTGCAGTATAGAGCAAAACGTTTATCATGTTTCTTGGGCGATTGCATTTGATAACAGGAAAGAAAGTCGGCGATTATTCAGGGAGAAGTACGAAATAGAACCTCCTGCTGCCAATGTCATACGATACTGGTCAATGAAATTTTTAGAAATTGGAAACTTGGCATCCAATCGCCAACGAACAGGCCGTCCGAAAACTGCCAGTAATGATGACAGCAAAGAAAATGTACTGCTATGCATAGAAAATGATCAGACATCATCTGTACGTTCCATATCGAATGAAACTGGCATTTCGAAGCCACCAGAAGGTAGAATTCTTAAGCAAGAGGGAATGCATCCATACAAGCCACACTATTGGCAAAAGTTGAATGATCGAGACGAAGACAGGCGTATCCAGTTTTGTGAGACAATTATTCGTCGTTTTATTTTACGTAGATCCCGCTTTTCAAAGAAAGTTAGTTTTTTTCTGACGAATGTCACTTTGGTACATAATTATTGTTTGTACAGTAATATTGTTAGTTTTTTAATTACTCAATATTTCTTATTAAAATAGTCAAAGACTTTTGGGACACCCTGTACAATTCGTTTAAATATACAAAGTTTCTGCTCTTTTTAATGAAAAATAGTTTTTTTAAGTCAGCAAATGAATGACTATTATTCTACTACTTACAAACAGGATAACTAGTTAGTAGTACATTTTGGGAATGTTTGATAGAATTTTTTGGGTTTTTTAAATTATAACTATCGGACTTAGAGTATTTTAAATAGTCATATAAAAAAAATGAACGACATATGTACATTGATTTTGAAGAGACGAACGAACCTCTGTATCTTACTTGCGCTATATGGTCTTTATTCTTCCACAGACTTTTATTAAAGCGATGAATATTCAACTTCTTTCTTTTATCATCCAAAAAACAGCTCTTTCCTAGTATTAAGACTGCAATATCACGCGATATGTATGCAGTTTGGGTTTTATATCATGCTTTATTGTAGTGCTATAGCTATAGGATTCAGCAACACAAATCCATTTTCACCTTTTCTGAACAACAAATATTGTAATTAAGCGTGATTTTGTAGTTTTCCTATATCTAAATTTAACTTCATTTAATAATTTGTGCTTCGAACCGTGAAAGCAATTAACAGTTGTTCTCTTTCCGAACTGTTAAACCCGATCTGTATCTGCATCCGTATCTGTTCCCTTTCTACTTGCAGAGAGAATACCTGACACTGGTCGAGCAGTGTATGAACTTCGCCTGCGAGATGATGGACCTGTGTCGGGGCACTCAGGAAGTGGAGGCCGTCATTTCCGACTACCTTGAGAATGGGGCAAATGTGCGGGACCCAATGGGCCGGCTGAGGATGGCAATTCGCTATGAGGAGAAGAAGGTGGGTTTGAACCATTAGTTGATCGGTTGGTTAAGTATAGGATAACTACCTATTTTGAGGAGCTAAACGTTTAATACGAGTATGCAACGTGTATATCGATATTTTAACATGGATTCAACAGGTCGTTTAATCTATTTATTCTACAACTACAATCAATCATTCGATAATATAGTACAGGGCAGATATGAAAGAAATAATTTGATTTCCAAATAATATGAATCAATTAAAAATATCTTACATAATTTGAACAAGGGAACAAAATGCGAATATGCGAATGATAATCGAGAATCATAGGGAGCTCAAACTCCCACTCTACGGGCGTTTTATCGACTATACACAAAATCTTTTGACTGTGTCTTATCATGAAGAGGATAGGATTCCCAATCACCTTGTCCAACTATACTCTCAAAGCTCTACGAGCATCAAAAAGCAGCAATGAGAACAAGCTTAGGGGGTACAGAGTAGTTCAAAATAGGTTGAGGTGTAAGACAAGGATGCATTCTTTCGCCCACTCTATATAACATGTATGCAGAAGACATTATGCGAACAGTAACACAGGACAGACAAGAAGGAGTAAAGATTGGTGATAAACTGAGTAGATTAAGACTTTGTTAGGGAGCAGCAAACAGGAACTCGAGGTATGATTGACCGCTCAAAAATGTATAGTGCACAAAGAGGCGTACTGCTCAATGTGATAGATAGGAAAGATCAGATTGCAGTAAAATAAAGATTGACAAGCCAATGAATTTGTCCACTTGGGTTCTGTAATCAACACAAATGGAAGCTGTAACCGAGAAATAAAAAATGAGTGGTAATGTCGCGGATAGCGTCCAGCAAATGAGGGCTATCCGGAGGAGTAAAGATATCAGCAAACCATTGAAATTGAGGCCTTTGAAAGCCAGGGCTATTGCAATTGTTTCCTATGGGTGTGCGTCTTGGGCGACGACGAAAGGCGATGAAAAGAAAATAGATGCATTTGATATGTGGGTCTATAAAAGTTATTTTTGTTTAGGAATCTGCTGGAGAGACAATAAAACAAATGTACGGGTCCTATAGAACAAATGGGAACACACAAGTATCTAAGGAAGAGTATGGCTGCCTGGAAGATGCGCTATTCTAGTCACGCGATACGGCCGAATGGGATGGGAAAGTGGATCATCCAAGGCTCGACTGAAGGTAGTCACCCATGCAAAGTTTCGGGTCGCTGGCACCAACGGTCCGGCCGCCCACCCGGAACACACATACATACATACATACAGACAACTTGACAAATATATATAAGATAGAAAAATTACAGTATAAAGAACACGTCTTTTTATTTGGGTTATACGAAAGGTCGTTGTAACTGAGCCGAATATCGACTGAAAAATGTATTGTTCGTCCTCACAAATTGTTTGTAACATAACGGGAAGAAAGGTCATAAATATTTTTTTATCTTACCAATAACGAATCCTATACGACTAAAATATGCTAGAAATGTTTGCTTTTGGTAATTTATCAGCTAGAAAAATAAACTTGAAATATTTTACAAAATGCTGGGTCCCGAGGGTAATTACACAAATATGTACCTCTTCACGGTTTACGAGGAACTGTAAAATGCCGACTTGGTGAAGAGAGAATCACTATAATTCTGTTAGTAAATCTCTCTTATCAGCCATTTGTCTAATGCAGATGAGGTTTAAGTTTCATTAAACGTCTATGGATTTCAATTCAGCTACAATGCAAGAACCTACAAATATCTAGGTCACCAGTCACGATTAATGAACGAATTGTCACCACAGAAAACAATGGCGACACAGTCTGAATCACAATGGAAAGGTTAACAAGAAAGTCACCCATATTGATTTCGTGTAAAATCTTACGTACTATGTTGTTAAATGCTTTTCTCCTGCTGTTAAACATTTTTCTATACTGTTTAGTTGATATTTACGGAGACGGAAGATAAAAAAGAAACACGAAGAGAAAACTGGCTTCCATAAATTTATTTCTCGGGCATGTTTCGCTGCACTTACAGCAAACATGAAAAGACGAATATTTTAACATACCAAAAAGTTTGAGGTTATTTAACCAAATTTTAAACATGAGTAAAAAATACGATTCAAACAACTAAGAAAAAATGAGGCATCACTATTGGTAAGTTTTTTATTAGTTGTTTGAACCGTATGTTACAAATATTTTTATTCATGTTTTATTTTTGCTGAATAAGCTAAAACATTTTGTTATGTTAAAATATTTGTGTTTTCATGCGACATTATAAAAAATGTCTGATAAATAAATTTATGGAACCCAGTTTTCTTATGTTCTTCTTTTTTATCTTTCGTCTTCGTAAATATGCTCTCCCATTCGTATACCTTTCTTCATTTGATAATTATCGAAAAATAAACTGCGACCTGTTGAGCACATTTTTTTCCTATTAGCTGTCGGATGAATCCATGTGACGTAAGTCAGTGAACTATAGCAGCCACTGTATAACAGACTATTTTCAGCAATGCACGAATCGATTATATCCGGTAGTTTTTATTTAGCCAATACGACTTTTCATCAAGCCATAAATAATTTAGTTGCATCTATGTCTGACCAAGACATACAATTTGCATTGTCTAAAACCTAAATCGAAACTACTTACCCCCCTCTGTGTCCCTTTTCCAGTTCGTGGCGCATCCCAACTGCCAGCAGTACCTGACCAGCATCTGGTACGGCTCGGAAACGGCATTCCTCCAGTCCTGGTCTCTGATGAAAAAGATTGGCCTCTCCGTTCTGGCTACACCTCTTATGCCTCTTCTATGTATCATGTACATTGCTATACCTACCTCAAATGTGAGTATCTTATAATCTTCTCCAGAGCTGAATTATACACAATCTTCCTATCAACTACTGTGTATTAACGCAAAATGAAGCTATAATTAGCTATGTACTCCGGAGCATAGTTTCAGATATGTGCATTTAAGCCAAAGACAGCGAACGTTTTACATTTTTTCTAAATTTTCTGTCCAAAAATAAGAAACATCTAGTGATTTTATGTCTTCAGAGCAACACAGGTTTAAGTGCTAACTTAATAATATTCAAGAAACTTCGCTGTTATTGTAAACTTTACTCTGGTGTTTCTCAAGAGTAAATTTTACTTGCATGTTTTCAAGTGTTATTTTTTATAATGAACAGTAATGAGATTCGACTAGAATTAGAGCAATTATTATACTGTAGTTTTAGTGAGAGAAAGCAACTAAGGATCTTATTTTTCTGTTTTCTCCATCGGTATTAACTGGATTCTTAAGCCAATTTTTATTGTTTTGGCAAACAATTGCATTCCGTTTGAATTTACACGAATAAATTTATTACCCTATTACTCTACAAATTGTATTAAAAATTTGATTTACTACTTTAGAAGTTAGGAGTGACACCACCAATTCTACTCCAGACTTTCAATAATTTATTGTATGTCACAGATTTAGCGTGCTACGTCCGACGAAATTATATTCAAAGTCTATTGGGCTGCGTTTTTGTAATCGATCAGCAGCGATCTGCCTCCTCATTGGATGGGATTAACTAACCAATCACGTTTCAGATAAAGCTCTCAGTCTTCCTTCCTTCTTTCTACCTCAGATAGCTGCTGGAGGTAGGGATGCCAGAAGCTTTGGAAATGGGGTGAGGAAGGGCAAGATAAATGATTCCTTAATTTCTGAATATCAAGTCGACTCGGACTTTTCGTAAACCTACATATTTTTGATGATCAATTTGATTAATCACTGCCCTTTTGGTGCCTCGGTTAGCGAAAGTATTCCAATGGTGTCAAATTTCCAACTGTACACACTTCTAGAATTGATTGGTGCAATTTTCCGATTGATGCAAATTTTACGAATGACTCGTTCAAAAATGGGGGGAGGGTTGTCCCCTCCCCCCTCTGGTACGGCGCCCCTGTGAGGTAGTGCCTGCCGTTCCAAGTCCAACCAGTAACCAAACTTGGCGATATTGGACAACTGGTTGCATAAGTTGCAGATAAATAGGAAAGAAGTCTATGCGGTTAGTATATTTTATCAGTGGCGCAACCAGGAGGGCCCACGTGTGCTCGAATATCATCAAGTGTTTTCATGACCTCATTGATATTTTGATTCTGCAGTGAGGTTACCAGATTGCCCGTATAGCAAAGGAGACGTTGACAGGTCCTAAATGAGTATAAAAAGCGAAAACTTTCTTCTAGTAGTAGGGAAATAGGAGAAATGGAGAAGAGGAATAAATAGGAAGAAGGCGCAGAGGGCGCAAAAAAGGAGAAAGGAAGAAGGAGCATATAGGTATATATTGTATAGCAAGAAGACGCAGAGGCGTATATTTTTTTAAGATGCAAACTTTTCTTATGGGGGTCACGTGCTCCCTGCCTCCGCCCCTATATAGGAAAATGAGCCTTTCTTGACTTGGACCCCCCTCGACAATTTTCTGGTTGCTCCACTGTTTACGATATGCTTTGTTTTTCAAACTTCAAGAGTTTGTAATATTTTTCATTGGTTTCATCATGACCAAATTTTCCAGAAGTTCCTTTCCATCCTTCGTAGCGCTCTGTGCCAATCTTTACATTCCAGTCGTCTTAGTCCTACAATCACGATGTCTTTGGTGGGGAATTTTCTTCATTCATCCTTTGCGATATTTGGAAATTTGTCGATGAGAAGTTGTTGTTTCTTTAAACTGCTTTCTCTGAAAGTGTGCCTTAAAGAGTCGGAACTTCCTTCATTCTTTGCGATATTCCGAAATTTGTCGATGAGAAGTTGTTGTTTATATAAACTACTTTCTCTGAAATTGTGCATTTAAGAGTCGGAACTTCATTCATCCTTTCCGATAAAATTAGACTTTGGTGTTATTGTGCACAAGTTTGATAACAAATCCAACCAAAATATGAGGTTATTGGTCTAGTAATCAATGTACTTAGGATGTAGACAGACTGATGTAGAAGTTGGGCCTGCGAATTTATATCTACTGTTGTGTATTTACCATGTATATATCCTACTTTTTGTTTATTAAAAGTAGTTTTTTACTAAATAATTTTATAGTATGTTAAAAAAATGAATTGGACTGCGAATAGCGCTGTGTCGGATTGGTTTCCGACTACACATACAGTAAATCAACATACAGTATATAACACATAGATTCTCGTAGAGATTATTCGCACGACTAGCATTTGTCACGAAATAGCAAAAAGTGATAATTATTCTAACAGGAATGGCTTCAAGAACGCAAAAGGCAAAATAACTGGGTCCCCAACCATAGCGAAGGAACGCTACAAGACTCGTGTTAGCATCAAATCTCCCGGCCGCTGCTTTGTTACAGTTTGCTCAGCTAACCCGACTATCATCATTCATAAAACTGGCGTTGTGTTATTATGATCCTTACACAGGATAATGGATGATGCTTTGCTTGTATAGTCAGGATCGAGGTGTGGACAGTTGATGAGTTTCATAACTAAATGGAAACACCCCTGAAGACTTCATCTGTGGCACATATAGCTGCTAGGCAGTTTGGTAGTACTTATTCTTTCATTAACGATATTTCATTGTGATATTGAATTGCTATCAGTGGTGTAGTAGTTGTTGTTGTTATTCAAGACACCTCACTTGCGTAAAGTGTCTCAGAAGGGATGCTAAACCGTTTAATATCACCCAGATGAGGCTGTGTGATTAACATATGTAACAGAGGT
>JAUYWV010107119.1:0-12894 GCA_032274565.1 Nematoplana nigrocapitula
CATCACGAAGCATCTTCAGGCAGACTGAAATACAAAGTACAGAGAATCTAAATTACAAACACAACTTACAATTTACAATTCTCTCTGTATAAGAACCCGAAAAATGCAGTTGTAATATACTATATTTAGGAAGTAGTATAACAAACAAAACCGACATACATAAATTGTAATTTGTGGTAGTCATATAAAAAGTTTCAACTCTTCTTCATTCTATATCAGTTTTGAGCGTTCTAGATTTATGCCATTTTCCTGTCATTAATATATAATACAAATTTCAGTTTTTTGTTTCAACCCAAACAGTTTTGAATATAAATTCATTCAAAGCGCTTTGCTTACGTAAAATATGTGTTTGTCAATAATCTGGTATAATTTCCACTGTATACTCATAACAAATATTATCGAGATGTGAAAGGTGATATTCAGCCTAAGGCAATGAGGGGTTTTCTCTTTATCAGTCATTGCTTCTTTTAGCCCTAAGGATGAATTTGAGTTGACTAAAAAATACGAATCTTTTTTCAAATCTAGTGTTAACATGGCGCTATATCACAGCCAATAGTTTGTATTTACATCGTAATTATATTATACATTAGGTCTTTCATTAGCAGACATTTTACCAGAACTGTTAAAATGATGTAAGGATAATGTTGCCATGCAAACAAGTCATATAGGTGAAAAGGAATTCTAACGACGACAGGGCAAACACACGTGTAAAAACTATTATAAAGCAGGGACCGATATTGCATCACCTTGTCCATTCTCTAACAGAAATAAAACACATTTTAAAACTTTACACATCATACATATACTGTATGCAATTACATTCCAACCAAAAACAAACAAAATATAAATATGAAAGTACCATTTAAAATATGGTATGCGCCAGATTTGGCTATATTCTGCATTTTTCAATATAACCATACTTCACTTTCAGTCTCCAGGGGATCACGTGACCCAAAACGCATCACCATTAAACAGAAATGTTACGGTTTTCCTCTGTTCGGACTTCAAATAGTAACAAACACAAGCAAATAAATACATTAGTTTAAAAAGACCAAATTATTTTTTAAAATTATAGACGCAAAAGTTTTAGAAATGGTTATTCCATTTTTCCACATTTCAGAATGAACGTCACCAGACAATATCTGCCCTTATGTCCTTTCGTTTTGTGAGTATGCCTTACGACTGCTATTTAAAAAATAATAAACATTACAATTTACTGTATAGATGAACATTCAGATGAGAATATTTGTTTCCCCAAGTTATAAAAAAATATTTTTGATAAAAGAATATTTGATCAACTTTCACAATGTTCGAAGAAAATTTGAATACTTAGACAGAAATGCTATTGCCATAATTTAAAGAGTACAGTGATACAGGCAGATAAATACAAGAAAACTGAAATTATTGCTGTGATAATAATTGGAATTTTTAAGTACAATATTAAAAAAAACTAATCACAGTCAATTACAATAAAATTAAATTCAACCTTAGCAGGTCCAACCAAATTAATACTCTACCCTTGTAGAATATGAAGGACTTCATAAAGTTTGTTTGTGCGTTGAGGCCCGAGGGATGACCTACTATGGATTGAGCAAGTGAGCAGTGGTCAGATGAGGGCCAGACAACTCAACAGAAATTATCGATCATATCGCTTGCATGTTTGAAGTATGGTACACAATATCACATTGTTACTAGAGTTTGGATGAAACTGATCTTCGGCACTACATATCCGAGAGATGATTAACAGACATTATTCTCTTTCCATCATTTTTAAATTTAAAGGTTTCCCTATACGTTTTGCTATTAGCCATGCTCTAATTAATACAGAATATTTGCGGTGTTTTGTCGGACATGCTGCAAGGGGTAGTGCAGGAGAATTGGTGCTGATGGTCATTGAGGGTGCACTAGAAGGGACCAGGATGAGAGTAAGTACAGTAATGGCTGGACAACATCAAAAGTAGAGTGTGCTGAATGCAAATTGTTTGCGCAAGATCGGGCCAAAGGGAGGAAAGTATGCTTGTGTTGGGCGTTCTGTCGTTGAACCTCAGCGGAGGATCGCAGAAAACGATTTCTGGTGTGGAGTAAATAATTACGTACATCACCAATTTAATAATGTATCAAGTTTTACATATTATACATGAGGACAACATATAGTAGTTTTATCTCGATAAAATTAAACGGTTGCGTTTAATCTAGGGGATTTCTATTTTCATTTTAGAAATGGAAAGACGAATATATTCAGTGGAAGAACAAGCAGGAATACAATTTGAGCAAAATATGGATTCCCGCAAGACACATTTGGCGTCCCGATCTTATCATTACTAATTAGTGAGCTCTGTTTTTCATTTTTCCATTCGTTCGATTACAGCTGTACTTCCCTTCTACTTGCTCATGTTTACTTGGCCAAAACTTCTATTTTTGATCAGGCACATGTTTAGAAAATTATAAGTCAGCAAATAAATGAGGAAGTCAATTACCATCGACATTAAAGAGATGTTCGGTCTTAAAAGTTAAACAGACATTGTGTGGGAGTGTTTAGTAGAGGTTTTGATTAAATGCATGAAAACATGGATTTGTTACCTGAATAATTTTCGTGTAAAATATATGGAAATGTTGTATTTCTTCAGCCAATGCAAAAACAATTCGTGAATGATATGTTGAAATAGACAGGGAAGGTCAAGAAGAAAATTTACAAACGTAATATTTATATAGATCTTCACTTAGTTGTAAAAAATGAATGTATGTATCAAACAAAACAGAATGCAAACGTAGTTTTAAAACATAGAAGAGAAAACAGATTGATGAAAAATGAATTGAAAATTCTGAACAATTTTGGCCAACGAGTGAAAGCTCGTTTAATCTTTTAAGAAGACTGAATGAATGGGAACTGGCCAGATTAATCTCACTTGATTACAAGAAAACTTTTGGGAAAACTGAACATCCATTATGAAGAGAGCAGTTATCTCAAGAATTGACATTAGAAATAAAGACTGATGAGCCAAGGAGGAAGTTTAGGTAATCCATAACTGCCAAATGAGAAAGTTGACTGTACATATGGAAGTACAAAAAAACGTTTAGTGTTTTGTAGATAACGTGCGATTTGAATAGAAGTGCAGTCTATATACTGTAAATATGGATGATTCTATAGAAGAGGTGTTGCTGTTTATTACAATGACGGACATTTTTGCAAATGGTTTGAATCTTATTGTTGACACATTATACGACGTCATAATTATCAAACAATTGATATACATTCCATTATCTCAAATCAGTGGGATGCTTATAAAACAGTATTAGACTGACATAAGAGATAAACAAAGAATTAAGGGATGTTAATAGGGAGAGGATTTTTACGTAAACAAGAAAGGGGATGACACAAAGGCGCAAAAAGACAGGAGTACACACAAAACATTCAAATGAATATCATTGAGCCATTTCTCGGATTGTAATAACTTTAAAATTTGCTTCGATACCTTTCTGAATACTTTTAATATAATTTCTTCTACCTTTTTTGTGTCTCAAGTCCGCGCCAATTAAACACCCGCGCAGTGCTCTGCCACGGCTTCCACAGGACTGCCAAATCTTTACATCATTTTATACCTGTTATTGAAGTGCAACATGGAATGCTTCCATGAAAATGGTGACGGCCTTCGATTTGAACATTTACTGCAAATTATATTGCTTTGGTTATATTTCGAGCTAGCGGATGCGTTTAATTTATTTCTACAAAATTTCATTAGGATTCTAATTATTCTCAAATTACCATAACAACTATCTTCTATCCAAGAAAAGCAGATATGTAGACTGTTAAAGGCATATCACTTGGCCCAAGGAAATCGATGAATGGAGACCACGACCATGCTTGCTAGACCGGCTATATGTGGTACTGATTTTTAGTATCGACTGTGGACTGTTGATGAGACAACACCAAGGACAGATTTATCACTTCAGTCCTCCCGTGCCACTCGGTGATTACACTACCGTTCTGATATTCAGATAAGACGCTATTGCCACATTCTATTGCTATTATCTCGTTTAGATTAGATTGATAAATATTATTTTTATTGATAAAATGTACACTTCCTGAAATCGCGGTTTTATGTACTCTCATGTGTAATACTATTTATCAAAAGTTACCAATACAGAAAATAAAATCTCACATCTGTCGGTGTTATAAGTAGTAGGAGAAACAATCTTTCTGCAGCACACCTCCCGTAGCTCATATCTTCTCCCTCCCCAATACAATACCATTTCCCCATTATTAAGTCGCTTATAAAATCAGCATTAGACTAACATAGAAATAAGATTCTCGGATTGTATAACTTTAAAATTTGCTTCAAAACCTTTCTGAATTCTTTTTATATATTTCTGCTACCTTTTTTGTGTCTCAAGTCCGCGCCAATATCGCGCCAATATCAGGTGATGCATTAAATGCACTCTCATCGTTAAGTAAATATATATTTCTTACACTGAAAATATTCTTCACTAATCTATTTGAAAATTATGTGCAATATCAATTATGAAAACTAAACTTCCGTCTATGAGTACCATTTCAGAGTTTTGATCTTCTTACTCAAGTGCCTTTTGAGTACATAAACTTCATTCGAAGATTTTCAAACATTTGTTATATAAATATTCTTATTGGTTCGGAGTTTTGTTTTGTTGAATTGCAATATTTCCAATATTATTTCATTACAACTTTATTTAGCTGTTTGTTTCCGTCAGTGAGTGCTCAAGAATGCTCAAGAAATAAATTAGGCAAATGGGAGAAAGAGGGTTAACCATTGCTTACATAATTATGACCTTGCTTTTAATTATCTCAATAAATTAAAATCTAACTCGGTTTTTAATGCGCCTAGGCAATCTTCTTCAACCGGTGTATGCAGTATAAATTGTAGCAATTGTGACAAATTCTGTATTGATGAAACAGGAAGAGATCTGAGCTGTCGTATTAAGGAACATAAAAGAGCAGTCAAAAATCATAATTTCAACAATGCTTTATCTAAACATGTTTGGACTCATTGCCATTCTATGCACTTTCGGTTTAGCCGTATTATTTGTAATTCTAATGGTTTTAAAATTTGTCGTGTGGTTGAAGCTGCTTTCATACAGTTCTCCAATCGTTTTGGTAATTTGGATACCTTTTTCCAATTTGGATTCGAACATTGCTTATCGTTTGCTCAGATCGATTCGTGTCCGGCAGCACGGTTCAGTGGACTAAACAGATTGATTTCTTTTGTACAAGTACAGTACTGTATATAAACTCCGTTTTTTAATTTTTCTGTACACATGATTGTCTCTAAATGAAGTCAAAAGCTCGTGAATCCATTTTAATTTTCATTGATATAAGTGCGTTTTTCAATAATTTACTGTGAAGCCAGATTCATTTTTCGTTGCAATAATTCTGTCTTTGAAAATGCAGTGCTTCTATCTTGTTTAACCAGCAAATAAGCAGACTTCGAGGTAGTTTTTTCACACTGTAGTTTGATATTTTTTAACACCATGGGGTATCCTTGAAATATATGTTAAGCAAGTATAGTAGTACAGAGGAAAACACACTAGCACTACTTGACAGTTTAATAATGATCAATAATTTTAATCCACCAAGTTAGCTGCTAATGAGTGACATTCCTTTAACCACAATGATCTCAAGGGATTTATGGTAATGTTATGTAAATTGTTTCCGCATAGGAGAAAATAGTCCCTCTTTGATCTGTAGTTTATGTTTCTGGAACTCCATAAAGTCAAAGATTTATTGAAAAATGGGTTGGATTTGTGAGTTGTATATAGTACGATTTCTATATAGTAGGACTTGTTGTAACAGAAAATTACCATTTTAACTCATTTATTATAATAATTCACATTTTACAATATTTGTCTTATTTTTTAAATTAAAATGACATACTGTATATAGTAAATAAAGATTATCACCATATACACTAAAGAAATCGCCTACACACGCAGTGCACTCTAAACACATTTGACGGCACCCTGTTAACGGAAGACATTTTTAGTTCTTAGATAGATTGTAAATCAATAAATAATTATGTTTAATTACTACAGATAAATAATGATGGCAACTATAATATAATTTGTCTTTCTAATCTTCAAACGGATGCGAAGCGTGGACGCTAACGTGTACATATGAAAAGCGTATTTCTACCAACAGAGTGTGCTGTTACCATGTAACAATTCGATTAGACAGTCATATACTGAAAATTTTAGAACTACATTTTTGACCTATGAAATTCGGACTGTGTTCTGACAATGAATTTCAGACTATATGTGCCATTTAAGTTTAGATAAATAAGACTATAAAATGTAACAAACGGTAACAATTTCTGTAATTACAGAAAGGTTGTTGAGTTGTTAAGTTTTATGATAAGATAACTTCAATTTCCAATAGGATAATACAGGGTAGGCCAGAAGTCACCGTCCACTTCACAATAGAAAATTCAACATCGTTTCCGATTCTGTTTTTGTTCATATGCATTTATTTGCAATACAGTTCATGCTTATCTATGGCTGCCAGTCATTTAAAATCTATGGCTGCCAGTAAATTAAAATCCATAGAGAAATATCTAATATTTGATTTATTGATGTAAGTAATAATCGATAATATAGTATCATTCACTTGCACCATGGCGCATACACTGAATTTTCAGCAGCGTATTTATTATGTTAAAAATATTATCAATATGGCAATTGTACAGCTGTGTGCCGTAAATTTGAACAGGAATTCAACAGAACAATTCGTCGGCAAACACTTGTTGACATTATTAAAAGATTTGAGGACACAGGGTAAGTTGAAGACCGAAAGCGCGGTGGGCGACAACTATAACATTAAATAATTAACTAAGAGAATCGCTACGTGGTACACGAAATCTTGCGACATGAATCCCAGAATGCAATTGTCGAATGAATTAAAAATATCTCGATCCTCTGTAAGACGAATAATTCAAAGTCTTGGATTAAAGATGTGGAATCCTCGATTAGTTCAAAAGTTGAATGAGGATGACTTCGACCACGGCTTTGGATTTTTGTGAGCTCTTTCGTCGGTTGTTTCCTGATGAGTTGAACACTATGTTCACTGACGAGGCCCACTTCAAGGTGTTGTATCGCCTTTTTATACATTCAAAGCATCGAAAGATATGTTTTAATAAACTAAAGATGTATGCTTCATGTGTCAAAACGATGAGGCTGGTCGGCGAATTAAATAATTAGCATTTCATATACAAAAATTATTATAATTCAAAATCAATCGGAATACGAGTCAGGTTAGCGATGAGATATTGACATATTGTTCCTGATATTGATCGCCCGAAATCACGAGGTTTCATGAAACTTCGTGGCAAAGTCGTCGTAGATACTTCAGGTCGCGGTAGCCGGCCTTTGGTGATTCGGAGCGTCTCAGATCGCCACTCATCCCTGTTCATCGCCATAGCATTCAGCTGTTCTGCTGATCTGCCGGTTACTGCCTTGATGTAATCCACCCGTCTGGTTCTTGGCCTGCCACGACTTGCTCTACCTTCAATACGTTACTGCATCACTAGCTTTTTGAGTGATTCACCTATCCGTCGACAGATACTGTATGATCAAAATATCTAAGTATTCTTTCCGTCGACAATGTTCACCAGACGTTTCGGGTTTTTGACTGTCGAACACAAATTCAGGGTTTTTGACTGTCGAACACAAATTCATTTGTTCTGTGTTTGTGCCAGCTAACCTGCAACATTTTCCTACTCGTCTATAGTTCAAATGACATTATTTGCGTCTTGTTGTTCTGTGAAAGTGTTCACAATTCACACCAGTATGTCACGACTGAGAAGGCTAGACGTTTACTAGTCTAATCTTGATGTTGAGGCTGATGTTGTGGCATACCATATGTTGTTGAGATCGAACATCGCTGAGCGTGTCATACCAATTCTCCGCGGTTGGTAATGAATGATCCTAGGAAGTTGAATTCGTCAACATCTTCAATGATTTTGCCGTTTGCCATGAGTTGGTGTTTCTACCCGTCGACAATTTTCATAGATTTTGTTTTCTTGACATTCTTGATGAGATGTAGTAATGGCGGTCGTGTCATCAGCGTAGGGAAGGTTTTTTATCAGCGTGTCACTTATCTTTAGACCCCATCAAAATCTTGAAAAGCGATCTGAATAATGCATGTACTGAACAGAAGTGAGGATGCGGGGCATCCTTGTGGCACGCCTTGGCATATCTCAAACCATTCGCAGTCTACAAACGCTGTTCTGATTGTGGAGCTTTGGTTGATATAGAGTGATTTAAGCAGTTAAGTCATGTGATTTGGGAATCCCATCTTGTAGAGTGTTTCCCACATGCGATTATGCCTTATGGTGTCGAATGCCTTTGCATAGTCTATGAAAGTCAAATATAGATTCTGCTTGTTACTTTTAATTCTCGTAATTCCAGCATAAGATAATTTGCATTCCAGTGCCAACGACGCCTACACGGACTACATGAATACGAACGCCATAATCGACCAGGATGGTTCAATTCTCTGGATGTTCCCCATTGTGGTGAAAATGTACTGCACTTTGGACGTCAGGTATTTCCCTTTCGACATCCAGCAGTGCAACATGACCCTGCTGTCGTGGACTTACAACGGTTACCAAATAGATCTACAGCCGGAGATCAATGGGAACAAGGTCTACTACAAGTCGATGAACCAGGAATGGGACGTCACCGGCATCACGCCCCATTTGGAGGTACTGTAATCAGAGGATTTGGAATGCCAACCAACAATTACATGTCCGTAAAAACTAATTTTCAGTAAAGACAATGGTGAAAAAAGTTTTTGAACACATCGACTATTGAAATCGATTTGAGGTGACTCTCACCATTTTAATTTCGTAGTCTCAGTGACCGTGGGTGCACCTGCAAGAATTGTATTCTTCTTTCAAACACTCACTATTTTTACATCCTTTCATTAGTTCACTCGTATTTTTTCTAATTTAAACATTCAAGTTATCCATCCGGGCTCTTATTGATCCTCATCTCATTCATTCTCCCTCAACTTTCACTTCAATGATGGTTCCTTTCCTTTTTTCTATGTACGTATTCTTTTGTCTTTTTCTGTTTCCATTTGATCTTGAGCAGTATTATGTAACTTCAAACGATTTGACTTTCTTTTCAATAAACTGGGCGACAGTCTGACTTGCGCAGCCATACAACAGACACAGCTCTCATAATCACATTTCTCTTTTACTTCCACGGAGTATTGAGCTTTGCTATGGCACTGGTTGCTGGATCAGTTTTGTCCTCTGATCTCATTGATCCTCACTGATCTCTGCTACAAGATATTTCAACCATCTAATCCGTTCTAGGGTTGTGTGTTAGTTTTGTTCTAACACCCAAATGTCATAACTTTGTTAATCTCATTCTCATTTACCGACAAATCATCTAGAACTTCAGTCAACATTTTTGAATGAATATGTTAAAGATGACTGTGGTGGAAGACTAAAAATTCTTTATCAAAATTTCATTTGGATCAAATCGAGGTCATCTCAATGGGGGCAAATGGACTTAAAACCTGCCTAAGCCTAGTCATAAATAAACCACACTAGATATAAATACAGTAAATATAACCAATTATACTGATAAATTTTGAAGAATACTACTCTGAAATGTATTAGTAGTAAAATAAAACCGTAGGATGTTTTTTAAATATCGCAAGTTTTTACTTGGTTTTAAATACTTTTTTTTATTAATTTTTTTATAATAGGAAGAAAACTTTCTATTATTTAAACCAAATAAAAACATCCGCAGAAATCTGCCCTTAGTTTTGCTCTGGAATCAACCGTTCAACATTGATGCCCACATTGACACACACAGACAACTCTTCTTTAGATAGATAGATAGATAGATAGATCTATAGATATAGATACATTCAAAATTTGTTTTTTGAGTAATTTTAAATTGATCTATTTTTCTGATTAGTTTATACAAAAGTTACTAATTTTAAGCGAACATTTAATATTTTCTCAAATATTTGAATAACACATATATAGCGATATGTTGCAGGTGTCTTAATTTTCTCTCTAGTTACCCATATATGATTGCGCATCTACAGTATATTTATAAAATATGGCAATTTGTTGCAAGCATTAACCACTCTCATTTTGCGATATTTATGCGGTCAATTTATCAGGACAAGTAAAATTAACGACTACATGACATATTTTGACATGCCTGTTGGAAATCAAGTCCAACTCTTGGGTACATCAGTTTACCTGCATAATTGAAAAACACTTGAAGGTAGGATGGGAAATATTTTCTCTGATTGAGTATTGAAATATTATATTTTAATTTATAGACATTTCAAATATTATATTTAAAAATTTCTAATGTTATGAAATCACATAATATTGTAAATTATTTGCAAATTCAATAAATTATTTTTTTCATGATAAAAATTTTATTTCACTATTTTGCAGAATTGTACAGTTGCGAAAAAAATCAGGAAGTTCACAATCTCAAGAAATTTACCAACAACCCATTGACCATCTGTGGCGCTTGTATAATGTTTCAATGAGTGTACAGGTGTTGCTGTGGCGGTTACAAAACTCGTATTCTTATATATGTGTATGTACGAAGGGGAGTCAATAAGTAAGCGGACTTGATACGAAAGCAAACTCCCACACATAATCTATGCATTTTATGAACAATAGAAACATCTAAGATATTGGGAAAATTTCAAGTCGATATCTCCAAGGATACCTTCAAAATTCAAATTTTAAAAATCGATGTCAGAATAGAGATTATTATACAAATTTTGTCATAATTTCATTATTATATGCAACATGAATTTACAGCCAGAACATTTACGTGCCATGATTTTTTATGATTATAAAGCCGGTTTAAATCCTAGTGACTGTTTACAGAGGTTGAGTACTGCTCTTGGGGATGAAGCACCATCCAAGACAACTGTCTACAAGTGGTACCAAGAATTTCGCTGTGGTCGGACCTCCTTGGGGGACGTGGACCGTCCAGGACGACCACCAATCCTGGCGGCGGGCATGAGTGTGGCTCATTTTCACTGTTTAATTTTGTAGAAGAAAAGTAAAATTCTTTTTTATTTAGAGAATGATCATTTTTTAAAAGTCAGTCAGATTACCCTAATTTTATGTATCGATCAGCTGCGCCCCTGAACAGAGATAGACGAAAATCAGTAAAGAATCTGTGAATTGGATGGTGAACCTGTCCTCCGCATTGGCTGGGCATGATATGAACAGCCGTCCAGGTGATTGCGGACCACTGATCGACCATAGAGATGTTCTGCAATCCTCTGACCAAGGTGGGGTTTGGTTCGGCCAATGTTGGTCGAATATAGGGTATCCAGACAAAAAGGGATAAAAGATCTTTAAATTGTGCTCTTTCAAGCAATGGTGCTTAATTCATTTTCATTCATTTTAACGTTTTTAATTAGTGTTGAATTTCTGTTTGTGTTTAATCGATACAGTAATAATTGTTTGAGATATCTTTCAAATTTCGTTGGTATATATATGTATTATCAGGGCGCAACCAGGAGTTTCGTAACGGATGGCCCGAGGTGAAAGCTCACCATGCGAAAACCGAATATCGCAAATTCGGCTTGTTTCTATATATACATTCTTTTTTGTCTTTTTGTGTTGCCTGATGATGACCAATAATTGTTTAGGTATAAGATCAAAATATGTGAATAGGTCTACCCATTGTGCTTTTCAGCTGGAGTGTAAGGGTGTAGTCTTTAATTGAACTGCCCTTCTATTTCCAGAGCGACCTCCATGGGTTTAGGTCAGGCTGTCGGTCGCATCGGGTCAATAATTGGAAACATTCTTTTCGGAGTATTGATTGATGTTCACTGCATTGTCCCACTGTTGCTATCTGCAGGCTTGCTCGCCATAGGTGGAATTTCAGGACTTTTCCTCCCCAATACAACAAAAAGAAACATTTACTAAAGAGAGAGTATTTTCACTTTTTCAAATAATATGTCCATAGATTTACATACATTGTAACAGTAATTTTTATTATTGTTGTTTATCGGCTAAGTCTATATGATATGTGGTATGATTTTAATTTGAGATTTTACTGATAAATGAAACTCACATACTGTATACTACTACTACTAAGATGTTTTGGTTCACTTTTTTATTGCTACTACATTCCTTCCAAAATGATGGCTTCTATATTTCAAAAGAGAACGGTTCAGAAGTTATAATGGATATGCATATACCAGTATACTCTATTCGGTTAGGATTACAGCTGCATGTAGTTCACGCGGCTTCACACACGAATAAAAATGGTAATGCTAAATAATGAAAACAAAATTTTTGATTAACGTCAAAATCAACAAACAAAATTTTATACTGCTGTTTGGTCCAGAAGTCGTCGTGCTGTTTCACGTTCTAATAAACGAGTATTATCTGTGCAATTTACACAATCAGCAGAGTCATGCCTAGAAGACCACACCTGTTCATACAATTATTAGTGTCCATAGAAATCGGATTACGCGGTATATCTATTTTAATCTAGAAGCGACACGCCGCCATTTTCATGTGTCGTAATAGAAGCTGCTACTAACGTGGCTTTAAGAAAATGACATTTCTCGTTATGAACTGAGCTACTTACCATGCCGTGCTACGTTTCTAATAAATACACTTATGTATACTGACTTCTTACTAATTAAGGCGTACTACCCGCGGCGATAAATTCAATCAAGGGACCCTTAAGGGTAGCCCTTAACTAACGCTGAAGGGGGAGTTCCGCAGGTTTTGAGAACGGTCCCTTAAAGGCAACCCCTTAAACCGCAAAAAATTTAGGCTACTTATTTTTCGTTATTCTGACTGTTAGTATTTAGGAATTTGTCTATCCTCTATCGCTATTATCGTTACA
>JAUYWV010107130.1:0-12893 GCA_032274565.1 Nematoplana nigrocapitula
AGCCCAGTGTATAAGATATGCGACAGTCTGCGGCAGATAAATTCTACATTAAATGATGAAGCATCGTAGTACTTAATTGTTAATTTAGGGGACGCTACTGAACTGTGAGTAAACGCCACTTCACCATAAGCATCCTATAACGACTATAACTTTGTATCAGCTCAACCAAATGGAATGAAACCAACGGTGTTCGATTCGTCTCGACATTGCATATCCATCTATACTACTTTCAAGTTCATATCAGTACTATAAAATATTTTAATTAATTTTTTAAATTGAAATCGATCGATAAAATCAATAATCACTGATCGGATTTTGTATCTGGTGGCACTAATCGATTCGTCTCGTCAATACCTTTTGAGTTTTGAACGATATGTTGGATCATATGATTTGGACATACAAAAATTTGTATTTGTCAGAAATTATGAATTTCAGTAGTATAAAGTATTTAAATTATTTTTTAAAATTGAAATCGATCGATAAAATCAATAATCGATGAACGAATTTCGTATCTGACGATTCGTTTCTTCATTACCTATCCATCTATACTACTTCCAAGTTCACATCAGTAGTATAAAGTATTTTAATTAATTTTCTAAATAGAAATCGATCGATAAAATCGATAATCAACGAACGAATTTCGTATCTGACGGAAGCAGTCAATGCCCGAGTATCCACTCTGCCCGAGTCCGCTGCTCGAGTATCCTCCACTCTGCCCGAGTCTCCTTAAAGAAACTGTCATTTACTGTACGGCACTTTTATTAAACTGCACGTTAACACTGAATAACTTCGTACCCGAGTATCCCCCACCCGGCCCGAGTATCCTCCACTCTGCCCGAGACTCCTTAAAGAAACCGTCATTTACTGTACGGCACTTCAATTAAACTTCACGTTAACACTGAATAAACTTCGTACTATAGTCTGTGACCCGAGTATCCCCCACCCTGCCCGAGTCTCCTTAAAGAAACCGTCATTTTTACGGCACTTCAATTAAACTGCACAGCACTTTAATCAAACTGCACGTTAACATTGAATAAACTTCGTACTATAGTCTGTAAATAGAAATCGATCGAAAAATCAATATGCGCTGATCAGATTTTGAATCTGATGGTACCAATCGATTCGCTCGTCAATACCTTTCGAACGATATGTCGGATGATATGATTCGGCGATATAACAATTTGTATTTTGGAAATTTTGAATTTATTTATCTATCGATCGGAAAAATCAATGAGCACTAATCAGATATCATATCTGATGGTACCAATCGATACGTCTCGTCAATACCTTTCGAACGAATTGTCGGATGATATGATTCAGCGATGTAAAAATTTGTATTTTTGAAATTTTGATTTATCGATTTTTAATTATTGAACATTTGCCCACGGAGGAGCACCCTAGGTAGGGGGGGAGGGAGGGGGAGGGCGAGAGCGGGCGCCCCGTGGGAAAATTTTCGAAATTTGACCTTGACCTAATTCAAAAAGACCTTGACCTAATTATGACGTACTACACTCTGATTGGATGGCCTACTTTCGTTGCTAGGCAGTTACTAAGGGTATTTCCAAAATGACTGACCTGCTTTCGTTGCTAAGAAACGACCTAGACTTACTTTCGGTTCCTAAGACAAACTAGGTCGTTGCTAGGGCTAGACGCTGCACATCACCTACTACTAGCTTTATCGGGCTAAAACCTTGATGAAATATCTTTTGATTCTTCAATATTATTTTCAGGCCCATGGTTTACAATATGAACTTTGAGCGACCCGCAGTTCTGTCGTATACTCAACTGCCTAGAGAATGTTATGAAAGATTGACACAAAAAGGTCTCTGATACAATTCCACAGAAATCAGAAATAGTTACTTATGATATAGAGGCAAAACTATGGGAAAGCAAAATTTTAGGCTCCCAAAATGATGTACAACTGACCAAAACGTTTGTTTTTCTGTTATTTGTTCGACTTTGAGAGCTAGCGAGGACAGAAAGCTCCGACGAGATATGTTCAAGTTTTGGTAATAATGAAAATGGTGACATATATTTTGAATACGCTGAGCACAACAATAAAGCGCATCAAGGAGAAATTTCAAAATCGTCGCAATTGCCAAAAGTTGTAAAGTTCTGGAGACAAAGGACGAACGATGTTCGGTTGCACTTTTATCAAATACCTCTGTCGACGCATTATATTTGCGTGCCAAGAAAAAGTCATTTTCTTATGTTGCTGGACATATTTGGACAATATACGTTGGAATAATTGTTTAAGGAGATTATGTCTGCAGGGGACATTGAAGGTAGATATACTTTGTATTCTTTGAGGAGAACCGGGATTTCTCGATTTTTCAATAGGTTCGTCCCAAGGCCAGTGATAAAAACATACTGGCCACAGTTCCCATAAGGTTCTCAGTGAATATATTTCCTCGTCAGAAGAACACATGAAGGTCGCAGTCGTAGTTCCACATAGTGCCACCTCTACATCTTCAATCAGCAGGCGTCAAAATTGTGGATGGAGACACTCCGAAGAAGAAAAAAAAAGTTTTCCGTTAATTATTGCATTAAATTAAGTATACCGGTACCTTATTTGTTGCGCCATCATATCTTGCTGTAGAAGTACGAAAAACGTAAAAATCTCATCTGCGAAAATTCATTCTAAGATTAAAATAAAAATTAAAATAACATCCTTTGAATGACAATTGTAAAATCTGCGAAAACTAGCATAATGCGCTATTCCACGAAAACTCAAGAAACGACATTATATGTAGTTATCTGGCTATACACTTTATAGAGTGAAACACGTATGCATTGCACACCCGTTGTCATTCTACCCAAAGACGCATGAAAAATAACTAAAAAATGTGCACGCGCAATAGCTGTATTGAATAGTTTTCCTTCATATTATGTGTAAAAAAGATGAAAGCATTGTCTAAACCATAGCAGCTGTGAAATTGTTTATCATTGAAATAATTGTTTTTTTATAAACGATTTTGTTCCAATAGTTTTGAATTGCACATGATATTTTTCTTATATTTCTCTTGGTATTTAAAGCTAAAATTTGCGCGAACAGATTTATATCCACTGAAAAGAGGAAAACATTATCTGAAAGAGAGCAGTTGGAGAATTCTTTTACCGGACATTAGTCTCAAATAGGAGGCTCCTCAATTTATTGATTTTCCCATTACTTTACATTACGTGCGGAATTAATCGTGAATATATGCAAAACATACGCCAAAAGTTTTGTGTGTGCCAACTTTCAGAAAATTCGGGTTCAGCAGTTTCAGAGGAGTATTGAAACTAACATAAATTTACATACATACATAGCAAACAAACAAATAGATTATAATTCAATACATTCCTGTCTCTTTCAAATGCCATTCGACTTCGTCGGATCAGTATGGATGATAAAATTATTGAAATTAAATTTATTACAAAATAATGGTACACTTAAGTGAGTGTACCATTTTGCGAAATGTCGAACCGGAGAGTCAACAGATTGCTTCGTATAGGAACCACTTAAAGATTACCGACCCACTTGCCATTTTCATTACAAAAGGAAAACTTAGTAACGATACATTTCGGTTTACTTCACAGACCATACTTAATAAGTGTATAAAATAGACATCTATAGATAGAATAAAATTATTTTTTGGAAAATCATAAAAGAGAATGTTGGATCGAATAACTCTAATATTTACATCTAAGATTGACTTCCTATATTGAATCTAAATCGCTTTCTTGATAACAATTTTGAACTTCTTTCTTATACGCGTAAAAAGGGAATAATAACTCTTATAATGCAAAAATTAGATGAATCGATTACTTTCTAAATGAGCATTTTGTGACGTAAATTATATTTAATTTAACATCTGTGTACATTCTCAAGATTTTCTATGTGAAATAGACTAGTGATTGAATATTACCTACTCAAGAAGGTTAAGTCAATTTTTGACTAAATAGTAAACTGCTTTAAAACGTTCAGAATTTGGGAGATCTTAAAAAGTGAGACTCATACGGTAAGCCGAGATATAGTGGGCAAATTAATCGTCAGAAATTTGAGACGTTCCCATAAATTTAAAAATCCATAAAAAGTAAAGTTTCAAACTCCCTGTCTATCTTACCTCTAGTCACCCATTCTCTTGCCCTTTCCACTTAACTCCTCGATTATGATTGGATATAGCAGTTCGAAGAAAATCTTTGCCAGCCAATAAAAAAATTCGACACTTTTTCTATTTTTTAGCTTTCCATTCCATAGTTTGTCTAAGAAAGAAAATAAATGCAACTCTTAGACCTGAGCAACAGAATATAAAATTCGCGATGAACTCTCAAAGAGTGGTAAGTGAAACGACGCAATTATTCGTTTATTCTAATTAAAATAAGTATTTTAGTACACAAAAATTGGAAAAATAATTGTTGTAATCTGTGATTATTTCTAAATTCGCTAACACTAAAACTCTTATGCTTCAAAGCATATTGCGCGGCTTGTATAGGGATGGATAGTGTCTGTTCTTAGTTATAAAAGTATCCAAAATGCGCGTGCGATCACACACTGCATATACAGCAATCCGATTAAACTCATCATATCGTCTTAATAGCCATCTACAGATCTTCATATATGATAAAAACGATTTTATTTTTCCAAATAATATGCCAAATTACTGTACGATAATCGACTGAGGCAAATATTTTATGTTTCTGTATAATATTGCTGACGCAATACTGTATGCTGACTTGTCTAAATGATTTTTTGAATCGATGATGTTAGAAAATCAATTAAAAATAACAGCATATTTTCTTTTCGACTTATCGATATGCAAAACAAGGAAATCTTATAAACAAAATCTCTCATTTTACTTTAACTTTGTCTCCATTGTGGTAAATTTTTCTAGAAATTGACTTTCGTTAATATTGTAAACTTTAATTGTTAATCAGCGATTTTCCGTTTCTATTCACTTTTAATTATATTTTCTCCGTGTCGAGTTTGAATTTGTAAATATTTAAGCGTATTTAGTTGTTTGTCTTTGTTTAAAAAATTAAAATTATTTACAATGAAATAAACAATAAAGTTTGAAATAACACCATAAACGTGCCTAATATTACAAAATCCTAAATATCTACCCTCTTATTTCTGTAGTATTTATCGCAGCGAGTAAACAGGTTTATACGTTAAATTTAATCATATTTGTGAGATTATTTATAATTGTAGATAGCATACACATGATTTTGTTTCAAATAAAAAATTCCATTTTTGAATCTCAACAGTTTCCCTCAATCCGAAAACGAGGAATTAATTCCTTCACCGTATCCATATCATTTAAACAGAAAAGGACTGTCGGCTAATATCTTTAAACTAGCTCTACAGTATTTACAATGTACATATTATACATATGTACTTCCCAATTTAGAAGCATTTGTGTACTGGAAACAACTAAAATTCAATTTAGATAAAATCAACGCTGTTTAAGCCTCAACGGAGCTGCGTTTTTCTGGATATCTTCAGAATATTTACCGCTAAAACTATAATATAATCAACGCAAAGGTTATTATGGTTTACACTAAGATTTCTGTGTGCAATACATTTTAGAAAAATTATATTGAGCAGAAAATGGGTTTTCCCTTATCTAAATTTGTACTGTTTTTTATTAAGCAAAATTGTAAATATTGAAGACCGGCCGTAACAAACGTGATTAGACTGTAAATTGAGAGAACTGATTGTAATGATTTACTAAGCGGAACGCGCTTGATTGTTTGTCCTTTGAGGAGAGTAGTCTAAACACATTACCGATTTATTCTCTTCATTTAATGCATTAAAAATGTTTCTGCAATGCTCTATATGTATGTTTAAAAATCAATCACTTTAAATAACAACTAATTAATTTATAGAGTCGAAGGCTATATAATCTCAATCGGTTGTTCATAGTACAACGTACAGCGTTATGAAAGGTCGTGTGTTGTTGGCACACAGTGGAACACGTTGTGTAATAATATTTCACCTTCTATCCATACTGACTGTTTATAGTTGCAATTCAAGTCGATTATTTTGTCTTTGTCTTCTAAAGGTACAGTAGACGAGTTAGGTTTCACAGAAGAATACATACAACACGTGAACTCTATAAAGTTGCTTGACTGCCTGCGCATCGATCTCGTCAATGGCTTCGGTTTTCTGTGCTAAAGAGTTGTATAATAGATTATTCGTGTCTGAATATTGAGAACAAGGATGAAAATGAACACCGCAATTGAAGAGGACTATATTATAACTCAGCGCATGTGCGTGTACAAAGCCACTCCGCCTGCTTGCGCATCTTCTATATGTAACAAGTGTGATCAATAAACTATAAAACTTGCAGAACTTGAAAAAAATGAAACTTTGCACACATTAAATTTCCCACTCTTTCTATATGGATGAATTATTTAATCTCGTGACTTATATGCATACATATATATGTACTGTAACTTAAAAGAACTCAGAGAAACTACTCCATAAATACAGCGGAAAGGGGAAAAATTTTTAGCACCGGATACCCTTCCTCTGAATGTATACAAACATTTCAGTGGGACTGTGCACATCTTTGATTTAAAGTTCAAATAAATTCAAAGGGAATACCAATAAATAAATTCTCTCTACAAAATGCATAAAATATTAAATATATGTACATACACTCGGAGGTGAGTTTTCGACGGTTTACCATTGTCGTATGGTGACTTTTGGTTGTCATTTTCGATTCTTGTAAGTCCATTGAGAATTGTTTAAGAATTTAGAATTGCACCCATATCACAAAGCCGTGCAAACTACAGACACGAACAGTGGACCGACCTTGTATGGTTCAGAAAACGTAAATCGTATTGATATACACCGACCACGTGTTTCGGCAAGCCATATATTCAGTAGCTATCGAGAGACTAACATAAAACTTAAACAGGCCTGGAATCGTGTGCAGAGCGGGCCTGAATAGAAAAATTAGGATCATAGATACAGCCAATTAAGAAAAATCCTATTTTTAGTATAATTAAAATAACTTCAACAAAAGTTGACAACTTGAATTTAAATTAACAATTAAGGATTTACTTGTCTTCTCAATCTTATTATTTTAAAAAAGACATTTCATTTAAATTGATGTGTTTTCTATGATCGTAAATTTTGTGACTATGCACTTTCAACCTAATAGCCAGAGTTGCATGCACCCTATTTCAGATCTTCATGTTATCCAAACGAAACATGTATTGTATAGTGTATGTCAAAATAATGTTCTTCACGGTTGGCATAAATTTAACTATGGCCTATATACTGTAAACTAAAAAGACTAATAGATCACCGAAATCTTTGGCGATAACCAAACAGAAAGTTACAGAAATCATGACTCTGAGTGAGTTTTTTCGGATTATCACTGCAAAACATTTATCTGACGAAACTGTGATTTCAATTTGTGGATATACCGGTAGGTAATTTTGGTCGATTTGGTTTACCACTTTAGTAAAAAAACTTCAAGGTCATCGCCTGAGATTCTCTCTATTGATGAGATTATTCAGACACAGAATGAAGACAGATATTGCCGTTTTTATAGAAGAAACAATAAGTATATAGTCCAACAAACTAATCTCTGATACAGAAGGAAGATTAGTACTTCACACAAGGAGTAATCCATTGGCGTCCCTAGATTTCTTGATTATATACCAAAATAGGCTCCAAGGACGATTAGGCGCATATTAAGGATCGGATCGAAATTTGTATTATAATGACTAAGCGCAAATTATTAAACAGGTAAAAAGCGTCTATATGACACTATGCATTGCAATTCATTCAATTTATTCCCACATGCAACTGTCCATTTGACGCGTTAGCCAATATGTTTGTTTAGTATCTATAAATATCCTGATAATAACAGTCCAGATATACTGTAATATTACCATAACTATGATAAGATGTTATTTTAGGCCATTTAAGCACTCCTAATAAGAAAAAGGCGTTTTTAAAGGTTGGGGGTTTGAGTATGCATATTACATTCAATTTTTCGAGTTTATTTTTTATTTAAAAAGCGTGTCAAAATGTTGTGGCAACGACTTCGGTTGCGGGCGCTCATGTAATCGGCTATATGTATGTTAATTTTATTGTTTACGAGAGAGGAGCGGGTCTTACATAACTTATATAATCGATAGTAATTTTGTACAATATTTTATAAGTTACAAATAGTTACACTATGTTACACAAAGAATTCCCACCCCTGTTTTCCATATATGCAATCTAATAATCTAACTAAATCAAGTATTCGATTGATGCGTCTGTTAGATTACAAGGAACTGTAGTGTGCAATCTTACTGAAGCATTAATTTAACTCTATTACGAATCGCGCATTCATCGAGAGAATAAAATAGCCCTCGATTCGGCTACAAAATGACTACCTTGTAAATACATAATACAACCGAAAACAATTTACCCTCCTGCGAGGACTTCTGTTATCTCGGATGCAACATTGCCGACAGAAAGACAACCTTCCAGAAGAGAACACGGCTGGCGTGGCTTGCTGCTCGACGGTTATCAGGAATATAAAACAGCACAGCGAATGAAGCTTCAAAGATTGACCTGTTTCGAGCCCGCGTCGAATCGGTCTTGCTCTACTGCGGATAAGCACTGACGTAAACCACGACACTCGAGGTAGATGCATCCCACAGGACGCTTCTACACTTCGCCATCGGAATCTCCTAACCACAGTGTATCTCCTCTGCTTAGCTCTACGTACGTACTGAAGTCCAGCCAGCTAGCATAACTTTACAAAAACAGCGTCTTGGACTTGTAGTACACGCCGTGCGACGACCCAACGATACTTCTGGACGGTGGTAATGAGACAACAAATCCTTTTCGGCTAGGAGGAGCACTCCGCACCCATATCAACCAACTTCAGGAGGACCTATAGCAAGTGACCTATAGTGAGCTCTGCCAAGGATAGCGCAAACAGAGACGATTGGAAACGGAGAATCCAAGCATTGGCATGGAAACTGACAACACGACAATTTCCCATATGGTTCTGGAATTGTACTTGTGTGATAATCATCATCATCTTAATAATAATAACACGATTGATAGTTTTTTCAGTGTGTGAACATTGTATCGATTTGCTCAATAACTGAAACATACAGTGTATATACGATGTGTAGTATAACGCATACACAGACACCTTCTTACCAGACGCTGTTACGACTGTTATATAATTGAATAGTCAATTCATGTATAAGGCACTAGTCACAAAAAAACTTCAGCTATTAGTCACGAGGATATTGTTAAGTTTATTCTAAATACATTCGAGGACGCGAGTCAAGTTGTTATCTTGTAAGTTGTAGATGCTTAGTGGCATTGGTGGAGTAGAACGTTTCTTCAGAACTATTTTTTTCAAAAGTAGGAATAAGAGCGATATATTTGTTGGTAGCAATGAAAGTGGAGGGAGGTAATTCTGAATTATTCCAAATTTTTCAACTCCTCCATTGGTCATTCATTTTGGAGAGCATCGGTCACCATTCTCAATTGACACAAGGGCGATGACGCTAGAACATTTTGGAAAGTCTCACCACTATCGGTGCAATCTCTGTGGTTATGCTTTCCTTTAAAGCTTTTAACGTGTTTTATCGGATTTAATATGACCCAATAGAAAAAGTCATGTGGGATCAAATCTGGTGATTATAGGGGCCACTCAACACTACGTGGACGACAGATTGTTCTTCAGATGAGCAAGGTGCGGTGACTGTCATCAGCGCTGTGACTGGTATTGAACTAGAGAGGTAGTAAGCAGAGAATGAAGGTTCGCCATGCTGCTGATTCAAACAGTCAAGGTGGCATTTCCTTATAGGCACCAAAATGAGTATAGAAACTAAGAGAGACTATAGACAGATTTGACTGCAATATAATATTCTTCAGTTTTGCCTATTGGGCCAAAAGATAAAACTCAAACTTCAATTACAAGAGTTGTTTATATATCATTTCTTATTATTGCATGAATCCAATCCAATCCAAGAGAGCTTTTCCGCCTGGTTGGCTTTGCTCTGTAAGTTTTTTACTGATTCAAACAAGCTGTAAAGGGGACCTGTGTGTTAGCAGGCAGAAAGCAATCATAAAATTCAGTATAGCCTGGCCTCACTCAGCTGCAAATAGCAAGTGTACGAATGTTTCATCATCATCATCATCATCATCATATCCCAAGCCTGTTAGGCCGTTGGCGCACCCATAACTTGACATCCTTTCTCCAACTGCTTCTGATGTGCGTACGATGGCAAGCTCTTTGTATGTTGAGAGATGTCCAGTCCTTGATGTCATCTTACCAGGACTTTGTTGGCCTTCCTTGATGGCGCGTATACTCGCAGCTATCCTGGATGAGAGCTTTAGTTGTTTTATATCTCCAAATTTGGTGCACAAAGAATTGAAGTTTCCGTTTGGTGATAGTTCGTATGAATGGCTCCGGCTTGTCCTTATCTTTTTCAAAGCTTTCCGTGATCTTAGCCCACACATGCTCGTTGGTTCTTTCTCTCTCCAGGTGATTTTCATCAACCTTCTGTAGTATTTGATCTCAAAATCTCGAATGTTTACTGAGTCATTACCAATACAAAAAGAAGAAAAAGAGAGCATCTATGTCTGTCGTGAGCTATGTACCAACTGTCGTGTCCCGGCGTCCTGGTTATTTATGTTATTTCTAAGTGTTTGTTTACTGGAGCATTATGATAGTGTCTAAGGACACGTCCTATCTGTCTTCTCTGTTTGTTTATTTGGCTGCAAGGTTTTGTATTGGAGCTATTATATAAGTCTGTATTGCTGACCAAGTGTAACCATTTTATGCCTAATGTATGTCTTAAAAGCTTCATTTGAAAGTGTCTATTTCTGAATCAACTTTCATGAATGTAAAATATTAAAAGACGTTGATTAAAAACGAAAACAGCATTCTATTCAAATTGTGTAGTGAGAAATGACCTCTTTCATGACACTTTCGATAGTGGTACAAACTGTGATAAACAAGAGAGCCTTTAATTTTATCTGACCATAGTTACAACTAGTTTGATGCTGAGAGACGGTCGTACATGTCAATCATTTGTCGTAAATTCAACGACCGAAATCTCCCTTTAACATATTAAGACACCAAGGTCCTAGACGTTTGACGTTTCAGTCTAAAATACGAAGTAAAAGAGCAGGAGAACCAGTTTCGATTATTCAAAAAGAACAGAAAATTGTTTCTCAATCACCCCGCAGTCGCAAGCTGTTAGATGCGAATGCACCGCACTGGAACCTGTCCAAGTCTTCTCGATGCAGATGGCCAAGTGTCGTTTTGTCCGTCCCAAGTAGACGACGTGTTTGATTCCAGCCTCGACTGAAATTTTATCGCCTGAATACTCAGTTTCACGTTGGCGACTGCAGAGGAATGGAGAGGCAGTTTTCTGTGATTTGTGCCGCGCGTGACTGCTTTCAGCTTTCCAGTAATGGAAGCACCGTGTATAAAATCTTACTTTTCAAAGCTCTAAAGTACTCTTTGCAATAATGTAACATATTATTTTATACGCTTTTCTCAATACTTTATGTTATTTCGTTAAAATATTAAATTAGGCTTTTTGATCCCAGGCTGATAAATGATGATATGCGTCTTCGTCTCGGGGATGTTTGAATTCATGTCGATGTCTGATGGTTTGGTAGCTATGTATGTTCGTTTTACTATTAATCCAAAAATACTGAACCAAATTTTTGAGAATTTGCACACACACGCACAGGTAGGCGCTCAAGAGTTGAGTAAATGGCGACGTTTTATTCCAAAATCATAGGTATTTATAAAATATTCAAGGTTAATTATCCACTTAATGCAAAGTAATAGGAAAATCAATAAGTTTGAGAATAATTATAATATATTATTTATCCACAGTCATCTGCATAAATGCATTCGGAGTGGGTACAAATCGAGAAAAAGTGTTTATAATTAAATAAAAAGCTGGAAAATAAAATGGTTTTCAAGTCACGCTTAAATGCACTGAAGTCTTCCAGTCGTCTAACATCACCAGGCAGGGCGTTCCAATTGGTCGGGGCTGCGAGGGAGAACGCACCCCTAGCTGCCAAATGACCAAATGACCGATGAAAATATACCGCAACTGCCATCTTGTTGGATAATTGTTCCCTCTTTCAGTGGATATATCTTTACCATGACAAATGTATGTATGAAAAATGTCATGTGCAATGTAAAAATATTGAAACTCAATAAAAGAAAAAATCTTCTAGCATTCATACAATACTCTCCTATTTCTTTACATATAATATGGTGGGAAAATATTCAATATTGCCTTTGCGTGTCCGCTATTTGTAGTTTATTTTTATGTGTACAGTACATATATTGGGTAGAAAGTCAACTGGTGTGCATATGTCGCTGTTTGTCACTCTGTAAAGTGTAATTTCAGCTAGATAACTATGTGTTTTTTAGTTTTCGTTGAATAGAGGATGTTTCTAGCTTTCGTATAATATCAAATAGTGCCATTTAAGCGCAAGCCCAGATTTTAAATTTAGGATAAGATTAGTAAGAAATGACACATAAAAACTAAAACAAAATTAGGAATACTAGTAGAATTACCCGTATAGCGACATATCGCGCTTCGCTTCGGTCATTAAAGCGGAAAATAGTGTGTCTATAAGCGAGCGCGGGTTGTTAGGGGAATTGACAAATCGATCATAAGAAAGTCTGACCCCAAAAATTGACAGAGATAAAAATGCATAAATGAATTTTCGTTTATCTCTAGCATTTTGCTTTGCCATGCAGTGCATCGAGTATCCTTACTCTCTGATACAGCAATCGCTCATCTGCAGCACATTGATTTAACATCGCAGCAATCGCTCATCTGCAGCATATTGATTTAGCATCGCAGCAATCGCTTATCTGCAGCATATTGATTTAGCATCG
>JAUYWV010107141.1:0-12890 GCA_032274565.1 Nematoplana nigrocapitula
ACTATCGACATTACAAAATCACTTCCATCGAAGCCTTTCCTTTATAGACCAGCAAACAAGCTAAAGTCACAAAGAGACAAATCAGGAACTGTTGATCATTCTCATGTGAAATATATTGACCCCCTGTAAAAAAATAAAGTTTATCGCTTTGGAGCATTTGTCGAAAAAAGAGTAATTCTTGATATTGATCAACACTATCAAATTCTTCTGTTCGAAAAAATACTCAGCCAACCTCCACAATACTCTGCCAATCAAGAGACTACTTGAAATTTAAACTCGCTTTCTCGGTACGAGTTAATCTTGACCTGCTGTTGAAAGACTCACGGAAAACTCTTTTGATTCAAATCCCTCCTCAAATCTATTCAGGAAACCGGGAACACAATTAGCAAAGCTTGTCTCTAAGCACGGCCTGGACCAGTCAGACATTGATGAGAGGGCTGCTGTCACGCGATACAACCAGATAGGAAAACCCCAGACAATAATTACACATAACAGCTCTCCTTTTAGTGTTGTTCTGTTTTTCCCTGTCCAGATTTGGTTGGTATTTATACCGTATAGATAAAAAAGTCGAAAAAATAGATAGTATTATTCCGACAAACGTTCACTGAAACGCCTGCAAAATGTCATCTTATTCTTCGCTTTTAGGGCCGTTGGTCCCACCGGGATGCAGATTCAGCCTTCTATATTCTACATCTTCATTCTTTACTTCTAGTTTAGGTCTTTCATTTTTTGTTCCTTCATTTTTTATTCGTCTTTCCCGTTTATCACTTCATTCTCTATATCTATTTGGTATACATACATGACAAAACTATCACAATCTCGCTTCCCTCATCTTGACTTCTACTACATAGTTTAATTATTCATTATACTTTTTAATATCTTCACTATGCTACTTCTCCCTCAATGAGACACTTGAGTTGAACGCGCTTCATCCGATATTGGTCTGTGCTTCTTCCCGTACAAACATCCCAAGTCTCAATCTGCGAGTTGATTGCAGTTTGGCTTTTCTTGTTTTCCTTGACTCTCTGCCCATCAGGTGCCGTTTGGCGTTTGGTACATCACAAATAGGACGTGTTTGGTTTACCTATGTGTATTTGGGTAGAAAGTCAACTGGTGTGTCTATGCCGCTCTTTTTCACTCTATAAAGTGTATGTTTAGCCAGAGAGCTACATGTAATGTTGTTTCCTGAGTTTTCGTCGAATAGAGAATGTTCCCAGATTTCGTATGACAATAATAAATAGTGTTATACATTGGCCGCACAAGAACAGATTTTGAATTTTGAATTAGTTTAGTGAGAAATGACGCAAACAATATGACATAAAAATATTGATAATATTAAAACGCCCTCATTAGAAATATACGATCAGTATATAAAATCTTAATTTATGAGACACCCGGTATATGTCTACATGAATTGTTTTGGCCTATATTATAACGATGATCAGTGTTCATTCTTTCTTCAGAATTTGGTTTACTACTTAATTGTATAGATCTACATGTCTTTATGTTTTTATTGGTCTGCCTGTCATACATTGTATGATTGTCCTTCTATTGATTCCAAGTACTGAGGCACGAGAGGTGAGTTGTTGACTGAGATAAACATGTGACACTGTCAATCACATCATATTAGCTTTTGTTATTCTTTGCTGTCTGGAGTTTACGCTCAGTGGAAACTGGCCGGGGAAAATAATTGTTATTACTTTTTTTTAAATTCGACTTGGTTATTATTATTTTCTTCGTAGAATTGGATTATTTGAACTTAGCTGACTCTCAAAGACAGTCCGATGACACATGAACAAAACTAAAGAAACGTTCAGTTTATCTCATTAGCGCGGATATTTTTGTATTCAATGAATTTAACGTTTTCACTTTTTCTTTCGAAAACAATCCCAACAACTTATCTAAATCCTTTTTCTAACGCACCTGCGTCTACTGTGCTTCTGTCAGAACGAAGTCTCTTTAATCTCCTTCTGCGCTTCCTGATGACTGTTCAGTGCCAGCTGATGAGAGGCAGTAGAGATCAGATGACAGATTTCAAGAGGAAACCGGAGAGAAAGTTATACGTATAGAATACTATACATTTAAGAGTTTTGCTGTCGCAATACCAAGAAGCATGATATCGCTAACAGGAGGTATAAAATGATGTAAAGATTTGGCAGTTTAAAAAAGTGCTCAAAAAGACCCCCGAAAAACGGAACCTGTGGCTCCCATAGCCCTTTTTGTGATGACGCTCAGCGCAGTCGAATTCGGGGTATGTTGACAGGCAGTTGCTTTCAAGAGGAGCGGTGTTGTGGCGTTTCTTCGTTTCGCTACACTCTCATTGTCTTGGCAGCCCGTGACTGGGAGCCATTAGTAGATTTACTATAAGGTGATCATGCAGTTTCAAACAGAAAAGAATAACGAACGACGCTATGATAGATAGTTAATGCAACTAGTTTTGTCTATACCAGTTGGCATTTTTTAAGCAGATTCAAAAGTGTGTAGATGAAACCTAGACACGCAAATCACAACTGTTAGAATAGTTGAATCGTATAGGATTTACTATTCTTGCCATTTTGTTTGCGAATTACAATCATTATTATCCATCTTTATAATTTCAATGTCATTCAATTTCAAAGTCTGTTAACATATTATTTAATATTTTTAAACTGATTGATTCTTCATTTGGTATTTATGATAAATTGTTCTGGAATTCTGCAGGCTGTTATATATGATTAATTTCTGCATAAATGTGTCCGATTTTTTTTTCGAATTGATAATGGAGATTTGGTGATTTTACGTAGGTGTACAATTTGTTACAATAAATAGAGCAATATATCAATTATGGGAATAGCAATACACAAATAACTGTGCGTCAGGTGTTCTTTATCTCCACTAAAACGGGACCTGTGGCACCCATACGTTGAAGATTAGAACTTCAGCTCTCTCCCGTGGTTTGTCTAGAAGGAGATAGGAAACACAGAGAGAGAGAGAGAGAGAGAGAGAGACAGACAGATAGACAGACAGACAGACAGACATACAATCAATTAATTTTATAAGGCACTCTAAATTGTCCCATTCAGAGGATTTTGGTAATCAATTTCTTTCAATTTGTAGTACATGAAGTCCATATAAAAATCATCAGAATGAGATAAACGTTTACGGATTGCCATTTTATTTTGTTTTTTGTTTTACTCTGTAAGGTCACTCATATGTTCCGAGCAATTCATAAGGTATGTTGCAAGCTTTTCTTTAAGTGAAGTTCCTTGTCCTTAGGTGAATGGTTGCCTATATCAAAAAGTTCTCGTCGTATGAGAAGAAGTATTATGCCCAGTTGAAGAAGTAAAATTGAAAAATTGATCTAATACCTGCACCGTTTTCACCTCATTTTGTTTAATGATTTGCCCAAAAATCAACACACGTTTTACTCCTGATTAGTAAATGAAATCAATTTTAACGTGAGAGAACATTTCCATGTCAGAGCAGAAACGGCTTGTAGTTTTGTCACCATAAAGATGCCACATATGCATACTCATGACCCTCTAAAACCTTTTTGCCAATCGTGATTTTATTTCAATGTTACACTCAGTACAATTAGGGTGTAATGTTATATATTTTTATCGGAGTTTAATATATAAACTGAAACAGGAAAGCGCGCAGAAATGCCAGCACATATCTCTTAACAAACCCTTTCTTGCGCACGAGATTTGGTCAAACAGCGAAACTTTCTTTTAATTAAATCGCAAACTAAATGAGGTATAATATTAGTCGGTCTGGTGCAGACTTTCCATTGGGCTACTGCAGTCCGCCATCATAATGGCAGTGCGGAAATTTCCGATCCGAGAAGTTCATTACTTCCATTTCTCAGGGGGATTGGAGTAGCTTTCGCTGCTCAGAGGAAACACTCTTGTCGGCAGGACTGTGATAGTTGGCGTATTTTCACGGAGTGTTGATTGATTAGAAAAAAATCGCTGAATACGGACTGCCTAATGGCCAATTAAGCGCATTGCTAGCTAATCCTAGCTACCAGACGGTTAGGACAACTAGCAAATAAATGTGGTAAACGGAAAATAAAGTAAAGTAAAATAAGCGTATATCTTATGTACCAATAATGTGAATCTTGTACCAGTTGTAATTAAGTTTAACTTTTTTTTTTCTCTCTCTCTCTCTAAGTCAGTTGACTCTTAGACGAGCTGCTGTGGCCTTCACCGATCGACATCAGCCTTCACGGTGTACTCTTCGTTAAGATGCTTGTTGAAGATTGTATCCAACCCATTCCTCCATGTCCGACTGCCCGGTTCTTCGCAGCAGTCCCCTTCCACGCGTACTTTTCGCTTTGCCTTGGATTATGTCATTTTCCATGCCGTCATTTCGCATTACGTGATCAGAGAATCTCAATTTCCTGCTTAGGATTTGTGTGAATAGCATCGTATTTGTCTTAAGCTGTGTGCGGCACCCATTGATTTGTCCATCTGTCTCTCCAGGAGACTCGCAGCGGTCTTCTATATGTTCACATGATTCATTTCCATATGATGCAATTGAAACTGCTGTTGACCGAGCCAATCGTAGTTTCAGTTGGGTGTTGCTTGTTCTGTACTTCCAGATATTATCCGCTTTTTGCACTGATGTTCTTTAAATGTTGATTCTTCGGTTAATTTCCTGCATCATGGTGTCACTGATCCTAGGTAGATACATTCTTGATTTCTTAGGTAAGGTCGCAAAGCTGAAACTATAATAGTTTTGGACATGTAGCCCGAGAAAGTGCTATAGTGAGTTGCCACAGATGGTAATGGAAGGCACTATGTATTGGAAGGCTAAATATAGATGGGTGTGCCAAGATTGCAATGGAAGGATAACTTAATTGAATGGAGCAGAGGACACACATTTCAATAGTGCAAGTACATGGCACAAGATCGAAAAGATGGAGAGATGCTTCTACCTCATGGTCATCCTTTGTCACCCAACCTCCAAGAGGACGGCATCAATGATGACGGTGATGAAACCAGAAGAAAGGGCACAGAAATCCAGTGAGTGACTCTCGGAGAAAACCTATCGAATGAATACACCGTGACCAATGATATGATTTCTCGTGGTGATTTTTCCGTGGTTCGTTTTTATATGGATGGCATGTACTGTACATGTCATTTTCGCTTATGCGACTAACTGAATTCCTACTAGTACCATTACTATCCAAGCAGCAGCCAACGTCGACCTGATGTAAACTAAACGTCGAGTAAACGTGTCATTTGTCGGTCGACCTCACGTCGACTCGACGTCTAACTTCGACGTTTATTAATTTTTCTAGCGGCACCTAAATTTTATTATACTCATGATTCATGATTTAAAAATTCATGAAAAATTAAGTTGATATCTATCGTAAAAATTCGTGGATTTTCGGCAGAGGTGGGGCACGAACCCACGTTCTCTGGATCCAACTTTCTGCTGGTCGGCGCCTATTATCTCATTCGGTCATCCGTCTCGCGATAATTTAAAAAAAATTATCTGAAAAACTTTCACTTTATGTATAATTCTATTTTTTCGAATAAATAATTATTTTTATTTAAGCGATTAATCCGACGTTGACTTGACGTCGATGCGACGTATTAGAGTCGACGTCAATGCGACCAAATAAATTCGACGTTGACTCGACATCATATCAGGGGCTTCGACGTTCCCGGCCATTTTTGACGTCGAATCGACGTCTATTCGACTTTCATTGTTGCTTGGAATAGAATCATAACTATAATTTACTATTTTTTCCTCTGCGATATGCTAATTCTGTCCTTTCCTTTCGTACATGCAGGAATGTTCAGTTTGTTCTCTGATAAATAATTCAGAATGAACTGTCTTGCGGAATTACCACCAAAATTCACGAGCACTCTTGATTAAAATATCTTTCAGTCATTTGAGCGGCTGAAAATGGGGCTTTTTCCTCTCCATCCCAATAGTAACCAGTCCTATTTCGATTTTGAATACGCACAGTCAGCGCGGGATCATCTGCTTGAATAAAAATCCTCCCGCGTAATCGATCGATAAAATGACAATTCTACTTGACGTGTCTATACTGCAAAATTGCCCATTTTAGTTTTGGCGGAAAAAATGAAATTTCACTTCAGGCGAATTATACAACCAAACACCTTCCGTCTTCCCTATTCACCTCCACCCCGTCATTTCTTGGGTAGAATTGTTTTATCCATCCACTGCTCTTTGATACCACTCGACTATAATCACACACATACAGAGATACACTGACAGACTTACAAAAAAAACACCAGTGAGGCAGCACAACGCAGAGCAGAGCAGATTGTCGGGGTTTGAGAGAGAAGTGAGTGGAGGCTGTGGGAAAGGAAGTCATGAAATAATTTGTTGAAAATTATGCATCAGTAATTTCGGAAGAAATTTCAGTATGTACGGGAGACATCTCTAATTTATTGCCTATGCTGACAATGTATTATTGATTTGTTGTCAAGTAGTTTTTCTCTGTCGGCTGCCATTATTCTACACGTGTGTAGCATCACTTTCCAGATAGTCGAGCTATAATTTGTGCGTAGGTGGCAAACGAAAAATGTTTAGAAATTTTAGCAAAGGAAAACTGGACCAAAGGTCACATTGTTGAAGGAATCAGTCGAAAGAATTTTGCAACCGTATCTCATTGGATGGACAAGCGAAACAAAGACGGCCATTCAAATATTTTGACTCATTAACTTCTACATATTGTAGATGTGGTTGTTAATTCATGCAAAATATAGGATTTCTATTTGAATTCTGAAGGCAGAAATATCATATCAATATGTCGCATTAAAGGCAGACATTCAAACTTTGAAATACTATTGTTATTGTTATCTAAATAAATAAAAAATAAAAATTTAAAAAATCGTTTCAGGATGACTGGCGTCGGCGCGACATCGTACGTGACCTGCAGACGAAGGCGAATTGAGTGTGCGGACATCCTTCAGATTTCAATCCAATAAATGCTCCGCTCACACACGCCCTCCCATGTGGTCCAGGCCACTTGCACCGTTTGTTGCACTGCCTTCGCCATGCTCCGTTGCTCCGTAGCCTTTCTTTCGTGTTGTACTGTCAGTGCTCTTCTTCCTGCTGGATCCTCCTTGCTCCACCATTTGTGTGCCGAGCCATACCCGATGCCGGTGCGTCCCAATTGTACCGCTCCGAGTATCTCTCAAAACTGCGCCCCAGCGATTGCATCGTCGGTGGCAGCTTCCGTCAGACTAGTAGCGCAGCATCATCACCGCCCGGATCTTCGCGCACTTAAATTCCTCAACAATTATTTCAGTGGAAGTCGGAGCATAGATGAGTGTGCATGCAGAGCAACATCAGTCAGCATTCGCGGCACCCCAAGCCACCTCTTCCATGCCACATTTATCTTCTGCTCGATGATTTCCACTCGGGATAGTGTCACTTCATAGAAGGTCAGAGGCCAGAGCAGTCTCGGCAGCTGGCCAAACTGGCAGCACCAGAGTTTGAAACGGCCTGGCAGCATTGCTTTGTCGATGGCTTTGATCCCATCTTCTGCTTGTCGTTAAATCTCCGAGCCACGATGAACATCCGTCAAGCCAGCAGCGTACCATCTTCCCATGCTCTTGACTGGCTCGTCGCGCACCCTCGGAATCTTCTCACCCGCGATCTGGAAGTAGATTTGTCGAAGCTTACCGCCCCGCAGCGAGAGACTCCGGCTCTTCTTCGGTTTGAACTTCATTCTCGTACATTGTATCAAGTCATCAAGTCGTCTCAGGCCGTCAGTCGCCTTCTCTTGCGTCGGGCACAGGATTGTCAGGTCGTCCATAATTGCCCGAACCGGTGGTCTCTCGCCCGAGTCGGTGGTGACACCTTCAAGGTGTGGGATAACTGATCTGGTGATAACTTCCATCACGATGACAAACATCAAAGGCGATATGGTGCAGCCCATCGGTATGCCGACCTCCAGCCGCTGCCACTGCGTCGTAAAGTTCCTCGTTGTGAAGCGCATTTGAAACTGGCCAAGGTATGACTTGATCGTACCGATGACCTTCTCTGGTACATGGATGAAGCGCAGGCAGAACTCGATTAGCTTGTGCTGGACAGACCCGTACTCATTCGCCAGGTCAAGCCATATTACGTCAAGATTTCCACCGTCTTGCTTCACCATTGTAATTGTGTCCCAAATCATCTGGGCATGCTCCAGGCATCCAGGGAAGCCTAGTACACCCGCCTTCTGAATGGAGACATCAATCAGCTTGTTCTGCAGCACAAAATTGGTCAGTCGTTTCGCCATCGCGCCAAGGAAGATCTTACCCTCAACATTCAGCAGTGTTATCGGCCTGAACTTATCCAGCGTCTTTGACTCCTTTTCCTTGGGCACATAGATGCCCACAGCGATACACCACTCTGGTAGAACTGTACCGCTGCGCCACAAGACACTCAGAGGCCGCCACAGCTCGCAAAGCGTCTTCGGACAGTACTTGAACAGCTTGTAGGTCAGGCCGTTCTGCCCTGGTGCGCTTTCTGCTCTCGCCTTCCGCACGAAATCTTGCACCTCTTTCAGGGTGAGCTCGCCCGTTGCAAATGGAACTGACGGCTTCGTCGGCCGCACCAGGTCGTCATGGTCAGCAATGTCCTCATCTTTGCGTTCGTCCGTGTAGGTCTTGCGCAGCCTTAATGGACCTCGTTAGCTGTTGCCACCAACTCTCTTCTGATTTCCAGGCTTCGAATAGGCTCTTCGTAAACTGGTAAGAGTTCTTGAAGAAAGCCTTCCTCGCCTGTTCTTTCGCTTTCCGTTTCTTGGAAGCCGTCTCATCGCGTCGCAGGTCGTTGTTCTGTTTCTTCGCATCGTCCATGAACTGTTTTAGACCCTCGCGTTCGTCCTCCGATGTCGCTTTCTTCCATCTCTTTTTTAGCTGTTGCTTCTCGCGCCGGACTTGCTCAATCGCCTTCTGTCTTCTTGTCGGTCGCTTCTCAACCACTGATATTGTCATCAAGCCGTTTCCACGTCTTTTTCTCCTCGCTCTTTGGCCATCGTATTTTCGGCTGCCTCGTCAGCTGTTCGCCCTCCACTACGGTTTCCCTGGCACTGTAGTTTGCATCCGGTCTAGGATTCTCCGATTTATCTGCCGGTTCCCCGACAGGACGGTGTGGATGAAATAAACAGAATGAAAAATAACAACAGCAATAATTAATAGAACAAACATGAAACAGAGCTACAGTCTCACACTAGTACCTGTTAATACAATACTCTTCATATTTTCTCTATAAAGGTTTTTATCAGATTTCATATTTTTTCAGATATTCTTTTTGGAGAATAAAGTATTTGTTACTAGGTCAAGGTTACTTCTTATGTTGTGACTTACATGTATGTCACCGGTTATTCAGCTAGACCCATTTTTAGCATATATTGCTTTGTGACAGATTAGAGTTAGACTAAATTTTGCATGATTATATACTTTTAATAAATTACTTTGTTTATATAGAGCATTTGTATTATAATGTCTGTTTTTTAAATTATTTCAACAACCTATTTTGATTTTTTATAGCTGTTGTAGCCATTTTTTATTTTTCCTACCATATATCTCTAAGCCATAATTAATTTTAGAAAACGTTAACGTCTTATAAAGCATCGACATTTTATCGTGGGACAATGAATTTCCTTATGTAAATATATCGGTATTTGTTTATTAATTTTCAGTATAATGCTTTTAATATGATTTTCCCATTTAAGATTATCAGTTATAATCAGTCCTAGATATTTTGTTTCTGTTTGTTTTTCTACTGCTAGTCATTTAAAGTTTATGTTTTTTTCATTACAACTAAAATCTAATTAAGGTATTTTCTTCACATTGATTGATAATTAGCTGTTAACCGTTCTGAACGTATACTTAGTGCTATATTAGTTTCATCTTTTAACGAAGAGTACTCATCCGCAACACAGAACAGATTTGTATCATCTGCAAAAATCATTTTGATCGGTTATTACTTTTATATCATTTATATAAAGAGAAAATAATATGGGGCCTAGGACACTATCTTGTGGTATTCCAAACTTTATTTCTTTAGTTTCTGGTAACGTTTACTGACGACTGTGTATAATTTTCTATTCAACAAGTAGCTTGCTATCAATTTAGTAAATGGACATGATATACCATAGTATTTCAATTTTTCTTCCAATATACTATTATTGATGCTATCGAGGGCTTTCTTTAGATCTATGAAAATACCAATAATTTTTGAAGTCTATGTTGTTTAATGATAAAATCACATCATTTTTATAATGCGTTAATAGTACTGTGAAATTTTCTAAAATCAAATTGATTTTTAGTAGAATATTGTTAAATTTGATATGATTTGTAATGTCAATTTATATTTTTCTTTCAAAAATTTTATGAAAGGTACTAAGCAAAGAAATATGTCTGTAATTGTTGGAGTCTTGATGAGAACCATTTTTATGCATAGGTATTATTTTTGCAGTTTTCAACCTGTCTGGGTATGTTTGTTCACTTAAGCTATATTTAATAAGTTTTGACAGTACTGGTAACAGTAAGCATTTTATCTGTTTAAGAAATTTTTGTGACACGAAATCATCGCCAGAAGAGCTATTATTGTTTAAGCTAACAATGATTTTTAATATTTTTGTCTCATTGTTTTTTGTAAGTAAATAGAGTTATTTACACGTCATGCCATAAAATTTTCTAAACATTTATTATTAGTATTAACTATCTGGATGACTTATATTTTTTTAAAGTATTTATCATTTCTATTGTATCATTTAAACTTTTTTTCCAAAGAATCATTTTTTAAATTTTTTCACAGATTTTTGTTATTTGAATCAGTACTTTTATAATACATATATTTTGCAGTTTCTATTGTTTTGTTGAATATATATTTTTATTTTTATTTTTTTCTTCACTTTCAATTGTCTTATTTTTTAAAGTCTTTATTTCATGAAGACTTTTAAATACTAGGTGTGATCCAACTTTTGTCCTTAAATTTTTTTCTACCTAATAATTTATAGGAGAATGAATTTAAATAAGCATATTTGATATCATCACAGAATACTTTCCACTGTTGATTAGAATTTTACACGTTGTATTTCATAATATTTAGTGTTATACTTTTCAATTTTGTTTTAAAATTATTTAAATTGTGATCATTTATAATTCTTATTTTTGGTCTCTGCATTTAAGCCAAGTATTCCTTTAACTTAATTTTTAAGATTGTACTTAGGTGATCACGAATCTGATTTCTTTTAAATGCCTGCAGTCGCTTTAATTGTTTTATTAGATCAATGATTGTGCTTGTTGATCTAGTTATTCTAATTGGGCAAGGTATTAATTAATAAACTGTACGGAGAAATATTATCCATCAGATGTTTTAGTTTATTATAAACTTCTTTGATTTTACATATAATTTATTTGTTTATTTTTTATTTAAATTACTACATTTTCTATATTTTCGCTGATTATTTTTAGGTCTTCTCTTAGTATAAAAGTTGATGTTTTTTTAATTAACACTGCCACTCCACCACATTTATTTTAGTCTGAATAATGAGTATATTTCTTGTATTCTAAGAATTGTGTATTTAAAATGTCATCTATATACGTTTGTCCCTATTTTCACATAGAACAGTAATATTAGGCTTTAGTTTTAAAGACCTGATTAGTATACTTAATTCTTCACTATATTTTCTTAGACTATTATGTTAAGAGATAAAAAGAACATTCATCTACAGCTCGTTGCAGACTATTGTATTTATTCCTCAGTAGTGTAGTATGATTTTTTGTACTGTTTATTCATTAATTTAGCAAAATCATTCATTAGGATATTACTTATAACATTTATAGGTTTGTAAATTATATCAATGTCATTCTTATCAAGGTTCAGATGAGCATTATATAGAGGCACAGTATCAGAGGAAAATGGATCCGAGGAGAGGCCTTCTACAGAGGCGTTTATGTCCGAGAACACTAATCAGAAATGAACGGATCAGTTCAGTCTCTAGCTCTCTGAAGGCTTCCGGAGTAACCCTGATCCTCTCCTCCACTATAAAAGACTTCTCCCTTATAATCCCACACTTTTTTATTTGTCCACTCTGTCTAAGAACAATTCCCTGTTTTTTCAGTAACAGTTAGCTCTTTGGTAGTGAGTCTTTAACGTAGAAACTAGGTTCTTTACAGCGAATAAGTTTCTTTTAGCCGAAAAGGTTGTTACTTTCCGCACTACTGGGCCTTTTGGGATCTAAAATCTTTTACATCGAGGATCTCACCTGCCGTGATCTTGTCATTGGTTCCTATAGGAAATTGTTTGCTTACCCGATCACGTTCAAAGAGCTAACCACTTGTTGATTGAATCGGAGAATTACAACCTCCAATGTTTTGTTCTCTCGATCCTTTTCCTCCCGTTGAGTAAGCACAGTTTTCTCCAGGTTGGCGACCTTGGTTTCCAGTAAAGAAACCTCGTTGAGTTGGTCGTCCGTATGGTCCTTTACTTTCTTTTGGAGCTCACTAATGTCCCTTTCAATTTCTTCGACACGACTAGTAAAAGTCTGCGTTTAAATCGGAAATTGTTTTGTTCAGCACATCAAAGTTTTTCTTTTAGGATGGCCTGTATTTTATTTTGGTCGGAAGCAATGACATTACGAAGGTCGGCAATTGATCTATCGAAGCTCAGTTGCGAAGAATCGGAGTTACGCCGCATGTTTCTGACGAGTTCAATCAGCTTGACTTTTGTTCAACTTGCTGATTTCGTCGTTATTGATCGTATTCAGTTCACAGGCGTCCACGACAACTGCTGGTGTGCTCGCAGGACTGCGAATGTTTTCGATGATTCGATGACATGGCTAGGACGATATCTGATACAGCCAGTATTGTATATAATTCATGTAATTGATTTAGTAATTGATGCGTTTGTTATTTATCTTTTCA
>JAUYWV010107152.1:0-21547 GCA_032274565.1 Nematoplana nigrocapitula
GACTTATCGATGAATAATCTGTTCGGTGACTCACAGGGGGTGGGGGGTTGTTTTTTCGATTGATCCAAAGCGTGGCTATACATTACTACTACTCGGACACATGCATACAATTACGGAGCACTGGTGTGTGAGAAATCTTTCCCAGCGATTTTGGACTCACTGTAGTGTGTATAGAAAAGCCACTCCACCCTGTTTTCCAAAATTGAACTAGCGTTTTATAGGATTTAATTCAGGCGGGACGGGGCGGGTGGGGCTGGGTAGAAGCCTGGATTACGCCTACTACTACCATAGCTATAAATTATGTTTATAGAAAGATAAAGGAAAATTTTTGTATATTACAAAGTTTGAAAATCAATACGCTGCCTCGCGTGTTTACTGTATAATTTGATGAAAATAAAAGTAGACTTAATGACAGAAATATAATTGGAATGGGGAATGAAATAAAATGATCATTTAAATTCTATGGAAGCTTACGTCCTTTTAATGTACATCTTGTTCACCACATACCCCTTGGTAAAACTCCAGAGGTGAATTTTTTGTGATAATTTAATCTGTGAGCTGTTGGTCTGACGCATTGGATACTCATTGCTTAAACGTTTTACTCCCACGACCTACTAGTTCACCCTTACCTTCTCCGGCTGTCGATATACGTTGTTGTCCCTTGAGAGATTCTCTTTGATCTTTAACACGAGCTACCTTCTCTTTCTTATTTTTAACATCATCATCTGAACCATTAACTTTTCCAACTATCGATGTACGTTGTTGTTCTTTGAGAGATTCTCTTTGGTCTTTAACGTGAGGTAACATGTCTTTCTTATTTTTAACATCTTCAGCGTAATCATTAACTTCTCCAACTATCGATGTACGTTGTTGTCCCTTGAGAGAATCTCTTTGATCATTAAGGCGAGGTATCATATCTTTCTTATTTTTAACATCCTCAGCGGAATCATTAACTTCTCCAACTAACGAAGTACGTTGTTGTCCCTTGAGAGAGTCTCTTTGATCATTAAGGACAGGTATCATTTCTTTCTTATTTTTAACATCTTCAGCGGAATCATTGACTTCTCTAACTATCGATGTACGTTGTTGTCCCTTGAGAGAATCTCTTTGATCTTTAACGCGAGGCACCATCTCTTTCTTATTTTTAACATCCTTAGCGGAACCATTAACTTTTCCAACTATCGATGTACGTTGTTGTCCCTTGAGAGAATCTCTTTGATCTTTATCGTGATATACCATTTCTTTCTTATTTTTAACATCCTCAGTGGAACCATTAACTTCTCCGGTTGTCGATGTACGTTGTTGTCCCTTGAGAGAATCTCTTTGATCTTTAACGCGAGGTACCATCTCTTTCTCATTTTTAACATCTTCAGCGGAACTATTAACTTCTCCAGCTATTGATATACGTTGTTGTCCCTTGAGAGAATCTCTTTCATTTTTACCGTCATGTGTCATCTCTTTCTCATTTTGAACATCCTCAATGGACCCGCTCGGGCAAAATAATAGAGATTTCCGTGTAACAATAGCATTTGTATCTTCCTGTGTAGCCGTACCAGTTTGTCTAGAACCATTGATTGAAAAAAATGGTCGCTGATGTTCATTGCGCTTGGAATCATTGCTTGAAGAAACTCTTCGTAGATGATCATTGCGCATCTCCTCTACTGAACCGCCCTGCGGAAACAGTAAAGACTTGCGGGTTACTATGGCGACAGGGGCATTGTCTTTCTGACCTGTTGCACATATCTTTTGGGCGGTTTTCATATCTGATTGGCGATGCTTCTGATTTGCATCTGGAACTCTGGAAACCATGGAATCATTGATTGAAGAAACTCTTCGTAGATGATCATTGCGCATCTCCTCCACTGAACCGCTCTGTGGAAACAGTAAAGACTTGCGGGTTACTATGCCGATAGAACCATTGTAATGCTGACCTGTTCCGCTTATCTTTGGGGCGGTTTTCATATCTGACTGGCGTTGCTTCTGATTTGCATCTGGAACTATGGAAACCATGGATTGGGAATTTTGTTTGATGTCTGCATATTCTTTTTCTCCTAAACCCTTGTTTGTGAACGATGAAGTTTTCCTGGCAACGTAGCTCATCTCACTGTTTCGATGTTGTTTGCTGTCAGCCTGGCTCTCCCGGTTCAGATGAGGAGTATTTGTGGTCTTAGCATACATTTTGTCTCCCTTGTCTACGGTTGATACGTTTTCAAACAGAAAGGGACCACTCTTTCTCGCAAATAATTCAACAGATCCGATTTCTTTTTTAGGGACTATATTAGCTTCTCTGCTGTTCATACCAACACAATCCGAAGTAGTGTCGATACTGCATTGAAGTATGCAGACTTCACTTGGTATGTTATTACTCTTATTGAAAAGAAAATCCATAGATTTGTTATTAGAAAAAGCCAACCATGGTTGAGCTGAAACCCACATACAATGACATTTGACATTTAAAATACAGGGAGAGAGGTAATCGATAATTGTATGGAGACTTTTGACTCACCCTGTAGAATTAATTAGAAAATTAACATTAGTCATTTTATCTATCGAGTGTATGGCATCTATTTTCTCCACTCCGTTCGAGTTTCTGCTAAATCTTTTAGATTAGTATATGAATCTGAATTTAAGTCTGTTAGCATTTTTATTTTTTGGCTTTTCTCGCCCACGTTTGTTTTCAAAATCGTCCTTCTTAGAGATGAAATAACTGAGTAGAGGTTAAAGAGGTTATGGAGGATTTGCCTATAAGCAGTTTAATTTCAGACATATTGACCAGATATCTCTTATGGACGTTATTCTTGAAGATAACTTGGACGGAGAAGATAACATTGGCAAGGAGAACGAAAACTCGAAGAAATTGAATGTAGTTTTGAGACATTGTCTACTAAAAGTGAAGATAAACTTCATGTCATATGTTTCAGAAATTTCCTTGCCGAAAGGAACAGGGACGCCAATTTTGAAGTGACGTCTGGCGAAATAGGAATTTGAGAAAATTATGTTTTGATCTGAAAAAAATATGGCGAATTGTTTTCACCATCAACGTGGCTTATGTGCATAAGGGCAGCTATTAATCGACACTTTGAACCAGCTCCCTTTAATAGACAGCTGAACATTATAAACGATAGAACAGTTAAGTAGTAGGACAAATGCAGACTCTGCCCCACTTACAAATAGATTGGGGATTCCCGATGACTTCAATCTATTTATAGGAGCCAATCAGACTGTAGTACGCCATGATCACGTGGAATTCCCTGGGGCGAAATTCAGAAAATATATAGAGAAATTTTCTAATTTAACGTGGCTAAACATTGAGCAGACAGTAATCGACAGTTGATTCGATCACATATATCCTTGGAAATGTATTGAAGATACGGATCGAATAAATCAATCTGCTCCTCATAGCAGCGAAGAAGATCCACAAGCCTGATTTCCTTGGAGAGGGTATGCCGACGAACTACTTTGACTGTCTACTACTTTATCGTGGCTGTCTGCATTGAATAGTTTTTAGGGTGAAGAAAAACCCACTCTTTAAATGCCTGACCCTCGGCTTCATCCTTCATACAACCCAGGTTGACTTTGTTTGATTTTGAGAAAAGAGGTTGCGACTTGGGATAGTTGGAGGTGTCAAGCAAACCATCTTTGAGCAACTGTGGGAGGAGGTCGCGCTCAACTCGAATATTGTTGACTCATAGGAAAATGTTGTCGGTATCTCCACCCACGATCCGAATCCTACCCCCAATTGTTTTTCATACTTTGGCAGATGTAGGTAACACAATTCATGCATCTCCAGCTTGGAGAGCTCGAGCACAGCTTGCCCACTAAAAATGGGCTTCTCCATTCTGATGCGATTCTGGGCCAGTCGCACTCCCACCAGGTCCTCATTGAAAATAGTGGAGGAGAGGAACTCTCGAATGTCCATATTGCAAGCACACGTCCGAACGTTAATTTATCTGACATTGGTTGAAATACTTTCTCCAATAATATGCAGCATTCTCCATCCTTAGGGGAAAATACACCTTCTGCTATGCTCACTATTTGTTCCATGAGACTGTCCATAATTATAATCTATAAAGCAGAAATATTCTTTTCATTTATGCTTTCTTTGATTCTATCAGTCATTATAGGATCAGAATACTGTTCTATCAATAAAAGAAGGAAAGCACTATTGAAATGATCATACCTCAAGTTTCAACACTATCCTAATCCAATACACTACGCTTAATATAAACAAACGGGAGAGTATGAGAAACCAGAAAGATGTTGATACAAATATGAACTTGTTCACCATATTAATCGATAATAAACATTGTACAATATTATATGAATTAGATGTAACTAAGACAAAGATTGGGATCTTACTATACTATATGGGAAACAGCTTATCCAAATGCATTACTTGAAAGATTAAAACCGAGGAAATAAAGATGCAAAATACAAAGTGTACTACTGAGCAACGAATAAAACAGCTTCTTAAAGAAAAAGAACGCGAAAATTTGCAGTCCTATTCATCTATAATGTTTGGAGTTTATAATATCTAACAGTCGTATGCTAGTAGGCCTATTATTAACTATTGATTTGCTATATGAACAGTATCCTTTTAGAAGATTTATTATTATTGGATATAAAGCATTATTCCTAAAGATATAGTTCCAGATCATTATATCAGGAATGAAAAAGATACTGCGTATAAGCCGAGAACTTTTGGAATAAATTTGGATGAAAAAGTGGGGGTCGGCTTATACTCGCGCGAGCATAATTGAACGTGTATGTAGTTAGGCTAGATATACCTGCAGCTATATATAGCCTACTCGTTATTTCGACCTAATTTTAGGGAACAGCTATCTATCCAGATAGAAAGTAGATATATTAGTAAATAAATAATTTTATTAAAAAAACCATACTTATAATTAATTATTATTTGCTATTTAAAAACAATCAGTTATACATACCAGGGATCTGGCAACCGAGGGGCCCGCTGGGGGGGGGGCCTTGACTCCCCAGTTTTTGAAAAATGAAAAAGTGTCCTATTATAGTCAATCATAGAGAAATGCCCTAGTCAATCATAGAGAAGTGCCCTAGACAATCATAGAGAAGTGCCCTAGTCAATCATAGTGAAGTACCTTAGTCAATCATATTGAAGTGCCCTAGTCAATCATAGAGAATTGCCCTAGTATAAATCATAGAGAAGTGCCCTAGTCAATCATAGCGAAAAAACAATACTTACATTCAAAGCCTACTACTTTTGCAAGTATTTTTATATGTTTTCAATTTATATATAACTGAATTTTCAGAATAATATAATATAATATAATTTATTAAAACGTGTATTACTTCTTAGATAAAATAGTTTTAAACGTCTTTCAAAACCACAGATACTGTGATATATACGAGTATATATAGGTACTCTACATATTCAAAATTGATTAGCGTCGCTAGTGAAAGGTGCCCTATAAAAACATGACCTTTATACATTGTCCCCCAACGTTTTATAACTACGCCCTTTCTGGGTTGTCCCCCTCAGTTTTTAAATGTCTGCCAGGTCCCTGCATACCCGGGGTCGCCTATACGCGAGTATATACGGTAATTATAAAAGCTATAATATTTTTTAATATGGCAACCTACGCGGCTAGTTTTCCGCGAAATTCAATATCTCTGTGATATTTTAGAATATATTATATGTTCCTGACAATTATATCAAAGGTATACTTTTTCTATTAGTAAGAAATTATTAACATCCTCAAGATTAAACTGTTATTACATTTCATTTGTTTACAATTACATTTCATGAAACTATATCACATTTAATGGAAATTAATTTGATCTAAATAAACGTGTTAAAGTTAAACATACTCTTAATGATAATGTCATAATTGACATAAACATATTTCATTTAAGTATATATGACAATATGTTGATCACTACACACTAGAATAAAATGAAACATAAGTATGCACTAATTTTTTTAAAAGAAATAATACAGTATTTTAGAAATATATATTATTATTATTAATGTTATTGTTAGCATTGCCATTGCATTAAGATTAAAGATTAAATTTATAATTATACATATTCATAATAATATTGACATCATAATTATAAATATAATATTATTTTTGAAACTGTATCACAATGTTAATGTATGATTATAAATAGACTAGACACTTGTCTTAACAATTAAATTTAATCAATAAGACAATATCATGACTGACATGACATCAGACATGAGTTATTACTTTAGTCTTTAGCAGGGCAATTTTTTATTGCACTAAAGAATCTAAAAAGTTGCACTTAAAAATGGCAAAAGTTGCACTATCCTAAGATCTACCAAAATTGTCTTTTTGTAGTGTATGTATATATCATATGTATTTGCCATAGGCGGTATGCCATAGCCCATACACAAAGCAGTAATTTAGGTTGGAACATACATTTTTTAATCATAGTAATCCTAATCAAAAACATATACATGACTACACAAATAAAATGAATAGTAAACGTACATTTTAGTATTATACTTTCACAGTATTGTAGTGCAAGGCGAGATATTTAGGAATATTGTCCGGCAAAAAATCTCTCCTTGGTCAGCATTTTCTTAAGCATAGAGAAACTGCGCTCTACACTGGCTGAAGTGGCTTGGCACGATTGCAGCAATATGTAGAGAGTAGGTGAAACATCTGCACATGCTATGCGATCGATTGCTTCTAAATCCGAATTTTTGGACAGATATTGTTGCAAGTATGGAAGAATGCAGAACTTATGATCCCCAAAAGATAAAGCTGACAAATCATAGTACGCATTGAGTATAGTGTAGGTTGAAGACTACATCACCTTTTCCATGCTTGCCTGGGACTTGTAGTCAAGTCTGATAGCTAGAAGATTTGCTAGCAAATCAACATTTGCAACTGTGTCTTTTGCCTTGCTCATAATGATTCTGTCATCTTCCCAGCTATTGACAATTGTTTTAACCTGAGGCAAATTGTCCTCGTAGTAGAATGTGGCTGTCAGTCATGAAGCCCATCTTGTTATGACAGCTTGCAGAGAGTATCCCACAATATGGAATTGTTCTTTGCATATCCCATTCTTGACAGTAGCCACCTTCACACTTGCAATCAGATCATTAACATTTCCATATTGTGTATATACCCTTTCTGCTCAGTTATAAAGCAAATATGATACACATAATATGAAATAGTTGAGAGTATAGTTCTTTAGGATAGAGCCTGCTGCAGTCATATAGCGCGCCGCGTCAGTGAGCAATTATACCAAATCTGATCGACTAGCACCCAATTCCTCTATGGCGTTGTCAACTGCATGAATAATAGTTTATTGATTGACACCTCCTGAGCAGGTGATGCAATGCAAGACATAGGTCACGATGGATGAGAAGCACTTCCAACAAGAGTATTCAAGTATTTTATGCTCCACATACTTGACATACTCGACATACAAACAGACACACATCTAGAGAGAGAGGGCAACAGATATACATCCACAGTCAATGAAGTGGGGCATGCAACAGCACTAATAGGAAAAAAGAAATGTATAGGTAGGTGGGTAGTAGCACTGATTGATTTATCTATAGGTAGTAGGCTGAAAGACGATCATGTAATTTAAACACACATACTATGATTGAATGCATGGGGTGTGTTATTGTAACTGCAGTAATTATGGTCGCACTTATCCTGTCACTCACTCTAGCTGTGTGTATACTGGAATACAAGCTGTATTCCATGTATTATCAGTAAATTTTACACTATACAAGCACAAAATGTAATTTGTTTCTATTATTTACAAAAGTTGCACATAACCCTAAAGGTTGCACAAATATTGCAACTCTCACTTCTACCCCCTATCTACTAATGACCCCAAAACATTGTTTTTCAACATTTTAGCCCATACCAAGCTTGTGATTAAAAGTTGCAAAAGATTGCCCTGCTAATTACAAATATGCACTGGGCAAATTACCAATTTGCAATTAGCACAACCATTTGCAAATTGTTGCACTAATAACAAATGTTGTTTTAGTCATTCCATTTTTGCTAAAAATGGCATTTTTCATATATTAGGTTTCAGTTGAGTAAATTGTAAACAATTATCTTAGCATGCTTTAATATCTATAAGTAATTAAATCACTTTCAATTGGTATTGGTGCAGCCATTTACCTGCACAAATTACCAATTTATAATTAGCACAATGATTTGCAAATTGGTAATTTGTGCAGTGCATATTAGTAATTAGTGCAAATAGGTAAAATCTATTTAAAAAGTATTTATATAGTTTCTTAAAGAAGTCAGTAATAGCCTTTTGGGTTGTAGAATTGATTTGCAAGGTAAGGTCCTTAATAACATTAAGAAAATCTAAATGTTCAATATTGTACACATCTATATGCTATTCCATGAAGCCTTTAATGCCTATTGGTTTTGTTGGGGCAGGCCCAAAGTCTGGTCCATGAGCTTAGGCCCAATGTCATTTTTGGCCCTTTTTTATACAGATTTTCCAACTTTGGCCAGGTCTCACAGATGGGCCTCTGGTTGAAACACTTTGATATTCAGCCATTGTAGTGACGTATAGTAGGTCTGTTGATTCGCCAAAAATTGTCAGGAAACATTAACTCATTCCATAGTTAGGGGGCTTGGAAATTGGCCTCCTATTAGTTTTCTTTGCCCTTTTGAATAGTTACAATTTTTTAGCTAATATACCCAAAAATGTATAGTCTTCAATTAGCCATCACCATGAATATACTTAAGCTATATAAGATATCATGGTATCAATAAACTCCTTACGATGTGTATTTTATAAAAATCATACACTCCTTTTGATTATATGTATATTAAATTCTTAATAGAAAAGTTTTGCCTAGTTACCATTTTTTAGCTAATATACCAACAATGTATAATCTTCAATTTGCCATCCCCATGAATTTACTTAAGCTATATAAGTTATCTTGGTAACGATGAACACCTTATGATATCAATTTTAAGAAAATAAAACATTCCTTGTGACTATATACATACTAAAGATTTTATTGATAAAAAAATGTTTATACATATGAAAAATGCTTTGTTTACATAAAAAAAGCAGACTCTATGACAAATAATGTCATTTTATTTCACATTTCTAGTGTTTTTCTACATCAATTATCATATTTTCTAGGCTATTAAAATTAGTTTACAAACGTATTTTGATACAAAATTGCTTTGTGTGAAAAATGACTATTTTTTAAATAAAATTCACAAAAAATTGATATTGCTGACTAACAAGTTACATGAATGGAAAGATTGGAAAAGTTATGTTTTATTTCATATATTTGTATTACATTACATTTATCACTTTTAAAATTGTAAAACACACTAAAAAACATCATTTTTGGACTTTTAAAATTTTTGATCTGAACCATCTACTAATATGTTCATTTGAGCCCGTTGGCTACACAACTACGTAATAGTCCTGAAAAACTGAGATGTCATGCAAAGTGGGCCAGAGCCCTTACTACTAATTTTCTATGTCCTTTTTGTAACCCTCCTAGGCTCTAACATTTTTCCCTAAAGGCCAATTGACTTGAAATTTGCACTGTCGTCCTATCTCAACAGCCACTACACCTGTGCAAAAAATTAACAAAATTGGTCCATAAAACAAAAATGGAAATTGGCCTCCGATACGGTTGTAGCGACAGGGTTGGCCACAAGCCCACCTCAGATTGACTTTATAATTTGGTCAGGCATGCATAATTCAGCCTAGAATCCGATTCTGTAACGATCTAAGGAATAAAAATTTTTCAGGAGACCCCCCTCATGCACATGTCACATAGGCCAAAGTTTGGCCGAGTGTAGCTCTGGTATAAGTCCGGGTTAAGGACTTTCCTCACAGAAGCTTCTAAGTCTAGACACGTGCTACATCTCTGTAAAGTTTCAAGAAAATCGCTCAATAATTTTGAGTGCTAGCGGCCGGAGAAAATTTTGGCCCAAAATAAAAAATCCAGTGTGGCAAAAAATCAAATTTTAATTTTGATTGCAGATTCGATCGTTTCATGAAAAACTAATCTAGAGGCATTTATAAAAGATATAGTTGAGATCTATAGTCAGATATTCTTATGTCTAAAGTCATCAAAATTCTGTTTTAAGTCTCAAGTATGCACCTTCTAGACTCCCAGCTTCCAAATCGTGTCCACGAGACCAGACAAGGATGCATAATCGCGGGTTTCTTTTTGGAAATACTCCTTGTAGGATGCAGAGTATCATGGCACTTTCAAATTTTTTAATTTCGCCCACTGGGCCAAAATGGCCAAAAAAGAAACTACTCCAAAGGGTTAGTTGTAAAAGTACATTTCAAGGTTAAACTTCATAAATTAGTCCAACTTTGTCTCAGGCGCCTTGCATTCGAATTTCAAACACTTTGAAAAAACAATGCAAAAGTTAGTGTTCTGTTGTTCATTGGCCTCCGCAACCATAATTATATTGTAAAATATAGTGTTATTTTTAAAATTCATTGCCATTTTTATGCATGACATATTATTTAAAAAAATATATATTGTTTTATATTAAATGATATTTTACATTCTATCTTTATAATTTTACAGTATGAAAATTGATGAAGAAATGACTGATTTTATTAAAAAATTAAGTTTTTCTTATAAATAAAAAACACCAAAATGATCATACAGCTCTATAGTAACAAGCCATTGGAAAAATATACAAAATTGACAATTTTTGAAATTTTCAAATGACTGTAACTTATTACATGGTTGACCAAATTAAAAACTAAAGACCTTTGAGATAAGTAATCATGAAACGCCTAGTTACTAAGTAGTGTTATTTATTAGTAAAACCTGTTTGATTTCATCGATGAGTATGCTGGTACCCACGACCTAGATTAACCACTATGTATATACTAACTTAACTATATTATCCTTTAGATTCAAATTACAATTACTTAAAAAAGTCAAATGTTATACTAAAATATAATACTAGACAAATAGAATTTATATTAATGTCAAATAGAATAAATTCCTCATAAAAAGACATTACTTAATTATGTTTTATTGACAGCAATGAGAAATCCATTCTAAAAAATAAATAAACAATTGGAATAGTTTTATAACAACAAATCAATAACAAAAAGAACAAATATTGTTAGTCACAAACACTTTTGGTACTTTTATCTAGCTTATATATTTAATATTTTTTATTAGATTTTCACTATAATAGCACTAGTAAATGTGTTGATTATGATTATAAATCCTATAAATATAATATCAAGTATATTATAAATATAATATTAATAGAACTTATAAATATGAATTTTTACTCATTTCAAACAAATTATTATAAATAGCCCCATTGATGTTGTTCATTATTTTATTACTCTGACTTGTACTGGCCATGGAACTATAACAAGGGATAAAAATATGGTGGTTGCCATTACCTTTCACACAGTAATACATAAAACAAAACCAAGTTTACTAGGCTTCCTCTTGTCTTCAAAAGCTATGAACTGATGCCAAAGATGCCAAATATTTATCAACAGTCAACATCAAACAACCCCAACCCTACTTTCCTTGTGTAATATATGACCAAAGACTAACTTTTAAAGAAAACCATTTCATATAACAAAGACAAAGTGAGAGCTTTTGCAAAGGAGGATGCAGCGATATCCAAACAATCAAGAATGATTATGAAAGAGAGACCGAGAAATATCCAAGAGAGACTAACCAGTGAAAGAATACTATATGTAGAATGTGGAGGCGACAAAGGAGAAGGAATGTGTATCATTTGCACAATTTTTGCATGTTTAGTGGTCTTTAATTTTTTCTGTAGTCTGGAATTTTATCATTAAGTTTCCGCGGTCACCATATATGAAACAAATGAAAAATGGCAAATCACCTGGACCAGACAAAATCTTCACAGAAATGCTAGAACATCTATGGAAGGAAGCCACTAAAATACTGTTAGAAATCTGCAATACCTCATGGAAAACAGATTAAACCCCAGCCATCTGGAGAAAAAAGGAACCATCTGCCCCATCCTGAAAAAGGGCAAGGATCCGAACATCATACATCATATGGAACTGCAGACCAATATGTCTCAAGAGCATCATGGCCAAGCTATGCGAGAGACTGATCTGTACTGGTTTCTAGAAATAAGGGATCTGTACCACCAGAGCAAGCGGGCTTTAGATCAGACCAAAGCACAGAAGATCAAATAGCAAGACTAATTGCCCATGTACAAGACGAATGGGACCAAAGCAAACCAGGCCTATGAATAGTTCTGACCCTATATGATTTCAGCAGGACTTATGACAAGATCTGAAAAGAGGCCCTGATAGTCAAACTTTTGAGATGTGGCACACCTACATGTGCAGTACAGTGGATCAAGAGTACTCTGTCTGATTGAAGAGCCTGTGTCAAAGTAGGAGAGAGTCAAAGTGAGTTAGGAAATTTGCAGAGGGGCTGCCACAAGGTAGTGCCCCTCCCCACTACTCTTATCTGGATGAGCAACATCAAGGAGGAATTCCCACCAGATGCAGACAGCTAAATATTCACAGATGACCTCGCAGTTACAGCACAAAACAAAAGTGTTGGAAACGCAGCAAACGCCATACAGAAATGGGTAAAGAAATGGAAAATGAAGTTAGTGGCAGAAAAATCAGAAACCAGCCTATTCATGCATTGAACCAAAGAAGCTAACAAGAAAGTATCGATCACACTCGATGGGGAAGTCATCAGGATGAACCAACAAGCAATATTTCTTGGAGTAACGCTGGACAGGACTCTACAAATGAGCAAACAAATCTCGAAACTCAAAGAGAAAGTCAGAACTCGACTGAGACAGATGCAGGCCATCAGCGGAATAGATTGTATGCAACGAAGATGTCCTAAGAATGGTGACAAATTATTGGTGCTCATCGATGTGGTATCAAGAATTATGTCATTGCTGATTCATTGAATGCCCTACAATCAACAGTTACTCGTGTTATTGCATGTTACTGAGAGAGGGGTACTATTATCCGCAAGAATGGTTCTGGCCGGCCTAGTAAAACAACACCTAGGTGCGCAATTATCAATCATGAATATTAGAGTATCTCAGTGTGTTTAAAAATTGAAATTCCATTTTTTGCAATGCAGTGTATAAATGTATTTTTTACTAAATTTTACTTTTTACATAGATATTAATACTTTATCTGTTTCTGTTGTGTGTACTACTACTATGCAATTGTATCTATAATGAAATATGTAATTATTTTTACATACATTTTCTAATACATGTTTATTTTTCAAAATATAAGCTAAACTACGAACAACTTTTAAAAATTATTTGCAGTAGGCGGATTTCTAGAATTTGGTGTGAACAGGTTTGCTCTTCGGGGAAGTCCACTAACTGTTAAAACTGTATCTCAGCATTCCAGTCACAACATCAACTACAGAATGAAATTTGTCTAACCTCAGATGTGTAAAATCTACATACATACTCACTTGTCACGATATCGCAGCTTAATGTACAGGGTGCGGCAAAAGTAACTGAACCCATGTGCTAAAAATAGATCTGGAATTTCCGTGTAACCTAATAAAAGAATCGTGATTTGATTGTGACGGCATATGTTCGGAGTCCTCACAAATCTGCTCGTCGGGCACCAGTGGAATTTTGGAATCTTTGGCAGATCCATTCGTGAAATACTACATGATTTAGGCATGATTCTACAGAGACAACATCTCCTACATGCACTTAATGAAGGACCCTGATAGACGACTGCAATTTTGTGAAACCTTTAATACTTTTATGAAGATAATCCTGAAATCGTGAACCAAATTCTGTGAAATGGCATGTGAACCGACACAACAGTGTTTATTGGTCGGACAGCAATCCTGATGAAATCATTGAAAAGGAACATAATTTTCCAGGTGTTACTGTTTGAGGCAGAATCAGTAATGCTGGCATGGTTGGACCCTTCTTCTTCGAAGTTACTGTGACTGGTCAGTCTTATTTACATCGGCTGCAAGAAATACTGTGGCCAATGTTGCTTTCCCAGTGAGAGGACATTGACAAGTTATACTCCCAAAAAGATGGCGCTCCACCACACTACGCCAACATTGTTTGCAATTGATTGGATGAGAAATTCCCCAATCATTGGATAGGATGTCGGCGACCTGTGGAGTGGCCTGCTCGATTTCCTGATTTGACGCACCAGACTTTTCCTCTGGGGTGTCTTAAAAAATGCTGTTTACGTGCAAAAGTCCAGGTCAACTGAACATTTGAAGCGATGTATTCAACTGGAATGGAACAACATTACTTCTGATTCCTGCAAAATGACTTGCCGAAGTGTTGTGTGACGATTTATTGACTGGCCTGCGTACTAACTAGCTTAAGGTGGCCAATTTTGAACACTTATACTGTTTAAACACTTAACATGTTATCTACTCTGTTTTCTGTTAATACAAAAATAATGTTTTATATTGTTAACACTGAGTTAACAAATTGATACCAAAATACATGGCAGGGTTCGGTTACTTTTGCCTCACCCAGTATTATTCACTGTATGATTTTGTTTGCATCTCTCTTTAAGAAATACACATATTCCATTAATTTTATACATTTTGCGTCCGAGTTTTATTTTAATAATGAGATTCGTAAAAACTCTTGGGTTTAAATATAAAAAGCCACAATGTAAAAACTATTTCTTTTGGGTTATTTTGCCTGGTATGATCAGTTTGCCATATTTCACTTTAAACTGTAAAACATTTTCAAATGAAAGAACTAAATCTTCGTAATATAAAAAATACAGATTGTGTCAATTATCAATATGTAATGAGCTAGACTAGTTAGTTACCTATTTTACTATGTACATACCTACATATACCGGGTGATGCATAATTGTTCACACAAATTAAATCCTTAGTATTAAGTTATTACACAGCATTTAACATCTAAACTTAGTGTGCAGATAGTAAATATTAACATTGATTTAAATATAAATTTCGATATTTCAATTTCAATTCAAAGCTTGTTTTATTGCTATAGGCAGCATTGCATCAATAACAATGTGGCATAAAAGTGTATTTATTGATTCAGTACTTTCAACAATGTAATGATAAAATATAACAATGAAGCTTGAAATTGCTACAGGACACAACTTTGCTGGTTTATTAACGGGCGACCTTTCCCATTAATACAATCGTCAACTCGACCCCATAAGGTATTGTATTCATTCGTAACTTCAACCTGAACTTCGCTATGATTGCAGTGTATAAATTATTACATTGTTGAAAGTGCTGAATGAATAAATACACTTTTTATGCCACATAGTTATTGATGCAATGCTGTCAATGGTCATAAATTAAAATAAGATTTGAATTCAAATTGACTAATAGAAATATCGAAATTTAGATATAAATCAATGTTATTGATTAACTAGTGCAAATGTTTTAATGATTTTTAGTTAGAAAAATAGTACAAGTGTTTACTAGCTATCTGCACACTAAGTTTGGATGATAAATATTGTGTAATAACTTTATACTAAGGATTTAGTTTGTGTTAATAATTATGAATTACCTGGTATATACCTACTTCTTCAAATAAAAAACCTATCACCTACATCTTTATAATTTCATTGTGCCCCTCCCTGGTAATATAAAATATCTTCCAGCACCACTGATTAGTTGCATTTGATTTTCATGTAGTCTGATATTTTCTTATTCCTTCTTCTTTGTTCAATAAAGTATACAAAACCCTAAAATTTATAAAATGTCTTTCTTATACTATCTGACGCATATTTATGTTCATGTATATAAAATTTGTCATAGGGCGGGTAGAAAATACTTGAATAATTACTGTACATAAATCAACAATTTTCTAAAAGCTTTACTTTTATTATCCTTTTATATTATTTTCTATAGAAAAGTCATATTATTTATTATATTTCAACTTAAATTCATTATTATACCTTTTTATTACAATGAAATTGGGGCATGGATTACAAATATAATAACATAGAAAATTATTTTTTCATTTTACTTTTCATAAAAATGATTGATATAACTAATAACCCATAAGAAGAAATATAGATTGCAAACTTGAATATGCTATCAGGTTTCTAAAAATAAGATTCTGGGGAATTAAATATTTTATTTTGTTTATATCATGGTAGTTATGACAATATACTTTACTAAAATGTGGAAATAATATTCTTGAAGTTAGCCAAGTAATATGGGTATATAATACTAATGTCAATAAATTTTATTTTACTAGCAGTTGAGTAAATAAACTAAGTTAGTTTATAAGTGGGCACTAGAAGTGAATACCAGTATGTTAACTGTATTGTTAAATAAAAGTCACTAAGCAGTTTTAGCAACCTTAAAATGAAAAAGCGTTTATATCTTAGTGTCTCTTATCTATGCCTGCATGCTATATTACTAGAATTCCTGTAATTTGAATTGAATTTATTGCCACTATAACTATTTGACTGCCAGTTTGACCAAACTACTTAGCGATTTGATTAAATTCACCAAAACCAAGATTAAATTAATTTCAATAAGTATTAAAAGACTTCAAATCTTTAACTCCATTCAGGCATTATAATGAAAATCTACTTAATTGTGTTTTGAAGGATTTACTTGACCATATTTGAAATTACATTTACCGACTTAAATATACTGGCACTTGAACTAAATTCACACAAGAATGAGTAAATTTCTTTCAGATGATAGGAAATTTTAGTGCTATTTAAAAAGCTGCCTCTTGTGTTGTCCTTTTTTACCATTGAAATGTTCATAGTCAAAATCCCCTTCAGACTCTATTTTCTATTAAATTACTTTTCACAGCATTTCATTGTTTGCTATCAGTTTTAATATGTTGATACTCACTTGTACCCTTTATTAGATTAACCATGGACAATGAAGGTGACAGTGAGTTTCGCTGAAATCAAAGTTGTTGTTCCCTGCGGCGATGGTGGACTGCTTGTTCGTGATTTGGCAGAAAAAGCAGTTGTACGATATAAGAAATCTGCACTAAGGGTGAGCAGTCTTCGATTGATATGGTCCAAAGCCTAGCTTCGCAGTATATCTTTGTCCTTATTTACTTTTGTGCATAGAGTAAGATTTGTATTGCTCTTATTGAAAAGATAGAAGAAATAATCATCTGCTATCATAAAATATTGGCATTCTTTGAAAAGATGTCTTTCTAGCAAAATCGATTCGACAGGCCTTAGTATCACGGTGTGATCCAATTGCCAAGTCTGATATTTCAATTACTCAGTTAGGAGATAAGATTGTGCAGAAAATTTGAATCGAAATTGAATGACTCTGATGAATATTTATCACGTTTCCAGACAAAGATGCGACTTGCCAAGTACACAGTTCTTCTACATCCTCCAGTTGTTGAACTCTCAAAGTCATGCAGATACAAAAATGGCCTAATTCCTCTTACTAATAAAACTGCCAGTCCGATTGAACTACCAACTTGTTCCACTCTATCTATCTATCGAGTGTTCTGCTTTGTAAAGCAGGTACGCGTTTTATGGCATCCCTTTTCTCCACTCCTTTCGATTTTCTGCTTTTTGTTTTAGATTCTTATATGAATCTGTATTTAATTCTTCTAACATGCCTTTTCTTGGCTTTCCTCGTCCACGTTTTCCGCGAAATCGTCCTTCTTTGATTGTTCCACTCAATCTGGTTTGAATTACAATCCATCACGAGAGTCACTAATCATTTTAATGTCGTCTGCAAAATCCAAATCGGGCAGCTGCCTTTTTCGGTTCCAGTAAATTCCATGATCACCCTGATTTGTAAATCATCGGCCAAGCCAAATAACACAGGTAAAGTAAAAATGACCTTGCCGTACACCTGTTCTCACTTCAAAATTGGTAGTAAAACCGTCATCTGTCTTCTCACAGCAACAAGATCTTTCATCCTGTGACTGCAGCAGTTCGATGTATCAGGAAGGAAATCCAAACCATTCACGATCCACACTATCGAACGCCTTGGCGAAATGATTGATATAAGCAAGGAAAGCTGAAAGACAAATATTGGATTACCTTTTTAGGAAGTTTACATTTTAAGGTAGACTGTATAGATTTAATAAACAAAGTATCCTCTCTATCTTTATCAGGAAATCAGAGTATGCTCAATTACTTACCAGAAACAGTATTGTTGCGTTTTATTATTTTCTATAATCATCCGATGACTGAAGAAAATAGTCACAAAAAAACCCGGCTCTTCCGGAGGAGGGGGGGGGCAGCGCTGACGTCGGTAAGCATGACGATCCGATGCTGTTCCAAAGCAGCTGGAAACGCTCATTATAGGATGATGATATGGGATGCATGTGATCTGCTCCTGAACAAGAAAATCTGGTAATAGTGGAACAGAATAAGACGATGACTGCTGCTCGCTACATGGGATGACTGGAAGCAAATATTGCCAGCGAATTAGAAGGAAGTGGGTGTATGTTTTTGCAACACGATTGGGTCCAATATGCATGCAACAAAAATCTAAAAAAATTGCAGAGGAATGATGTCGAGTTGGACCATTAGCCGACCTTAACGTTGTTTTAGAAAATTTTTGTTAACTCATATTGGGAAAAAATTCTGAGAAGCCATCACACTCTTTGGACGAACTGAAAGAGCATATCATCCAGACCTGGAAACGGCAGTCGCAAATCAATCAGCAAATCTGTACCTTTAACTTTAGTTCACCTGGTTCACATTCAACCGTCGCCAGATGTTTTGCGGAACGAAGCGGAGTTGGCGTGTTCAATGGGAAATTGAAAATTAATTAATAAGGAAATAAAGCATTAATGGATTGTTGTTATATTGGAAACTCCATTTGTTTAAGTAAATATCAGCGATAGTGTAGCAAAGCGTATACTGTAGGTTAGTAGTGATTTGTTATAGTGAGCGGATACTGATGCCGCCTTTAGAGAAATATGAAATTTACAAGTGTGTGTACGTGCGTACTATAAGTACTGAATTAAGCTGAGAAGAAACAAAGGACTGATAAGCGGTTACAATTCTTTTGAAATAAAATTGGAGAAATGAAAAAGATGTGTCTGCCTGTCTCTCTCTCTCTCTCTGGGCGTTTGTGTGTGTGTGTGTGTGTGTGTGTGCGTGCGTGCGTGAGAGAGAGAAAGTGATGTGGAAATGACATTTTTAACAAGGCCGCTGGTATGATATAAAAGTGGGGGGGGGGGCGAGATCTCCAATTTCCCCAACCCATATTTATGGGGAAAGTCACAGAAAAGGAAAGGGGTAAAACATTTTTCCGCAGTTTGGTGCCCGAGCACCTACCAACCAGAACATCACTATTATCCTTCAGTTTGCCGCCCACTTCCACTATAGATCACCTAAATTCGCTATTCTCCCTCAGTTTGCCGCTACTCCCCCAAGCATTCCCTTAACATCACTATTCTCCCTCAGTTTGTCGCCCACTCTCCCAAGAACCCCCTAACATCACCATTCTTCCTCAGTTTGCCGCATACTCCCCCTAGAACCCTCCAATATCACTATTATTTGTCAGTTTGCCGCCTACTCCCCCTCGAATACCCCTAACATCACTATTCTCCCTCAGTTTGCATCCCCCTTCCCCTAGCATCCCCCTAACATCACTATTCTCCCTCAGTTTGCCGCCCCCTTCCCCTAGCATCCCCCTAACATCACTATTCTCCCTCCGTTTTGCCGCTCACCCCCCTAGAACCCCCGAACATTGCTATTCTCCATCAGTTGCCGCCCACTCCCCGTAGAATCCCCCACATAACTATCTTCTTCAGTTTGCCGCTTACTCCCCATAGAATCCCTAACATAACCATCTTCTTCAGTTTGCCGCTTACTCCCCGTAGAATCCCTAACATAACTATATTCTTCAGTTTTCCGCTTACTCCCAGTAGAATCCCTAACAGTTCTATCTTCTTCAGTTTTCCGCTTACTCCCAGTAGAATCCCTAACATAACTATCTTCTTCAGTTTTCCGCTTACTCCCAGTAGAATCCCTAACATAACCATCTTCTTCAGTTTGCCGCCCACTCCCCGTAGAATCCCTAACATAACCATCTTCTTCAGTTTGCCGCTTACTCCCCGTAGAATCCCTAACATAACCATCTTCTTCAGTTTGCCGCTTACTCCCCGTAGAATCCCTATACTATTCCACTAATCCCATAACTATTCTCCCTAGTTTGGTGCTCCAATACATTTTGCTCTTTTAATAACATCATATATCCTTTGCGCCATTTGCCCTTTTCTGCGCCCCCTTGTAGCCTGAAGGGTTCCAGACCCACCTGACCTCTGAATTCGCCACAGGTCTGTCTTATTCGCTGTTCATTGCTTCCCCTCCACATTCTATACAATACTCTTATTCCCTCTTCACTTTATCTATTTCTGTCCTTATTTTTCGCGTCTTCCTTTTTCGTAATGGCGGTGGATGATTGTTTTGTCGTGCTTTCTATAATTGAATCCAATTAAAATATTTTAAATATAAACTAATATAATCAAGAGCAGTTTTCGTCAGATTGAAAAATCCTGTTTCATCCTCCAGTTCTAAACTCTATTACATTGTAGGTGTACCTTAAAATGAGTTTTATGTTCGTAGACGACTTGTATATATACTTCAATATACATACAAATATATAAATAAAAATTATATCAAAGTTTGGCCTTTTATTTGGATCATTGTCAAATCATTTTGGCACAAATATTATTATCTATTTCGTTATTACGGCATACGCTTATCGTCAGTATACCCAGAACTGCTGAAATACCAATGACAAATCGGATTTGTATTGATCGCTTACTTCATCGTTGATAAAGAAAGCACAAATCAATCTCAGCGAGTCTTTCCCAAATTTGCATTTACCGCTTTTTGGCCAGAGGCTGGTATTCGATTCTCTTTTCAGTCTGTCTCACTTGCCTGATATTTTCAATCTTATTGAATCTAAACGCCCCATCTCAGATTTTATCAGCTGCTCCCCCTTTCGTTCACTGATTGCACATACTTCGTTGTGCTTTTATATAATTATGGTGCTTCTGGTTTTATGCGCCATCTTCAAAATGTTGTCAGGTATTCCCATTTGATTCAGGGAGAGAGTGAGTCAGAAGGCAGAAAAGGCTGCTCGCCGGCACTAATCAGAACAGCTGGCGTAAGCCCCGCCAGTGCGATTTAGTTGAAAATGTGAAAATTAGTCGACACGATCGGCGAAAGAACTATGTGTAATTCGATCAAAAAAGAACGCGACTAACTGACTATTCATTGAGTTCTTTAAGAGGTTGTTAGTCTGTGCAGCGACTGCTGAAAAACTCTCCGCCCTGTCAGCTGGAATTTTACTAATTTCGCGACAGTTGTCTTCACTTGGACAGATAATTACAGAAAGAACTGCCCATGATGGTTTCCCCGAGGAAGTCAATGTATGATTTATTGTGGAATGTCAGTCGCGCGCTCGAGTGTGTGAGAGAGAGAGAGAGGTTTCTTCCTTTATTTGACCCACAAACTTCAATATAGGTAGACAGAACACTGCTAATCTGTTACACGTAAGGAAAGTGTTATGAAGGAATTCCAGTAAAATCAACCAATCAGAATGTCT
>JAUYWV010107153.1:0-12889 GCA_032274565.1 Nematoplana nigrocapitula
CCAACTGTGTTGTAATGTGCCCAGTGAATTAATTGACAAGCTGTATTCTTCAATACCGGGCAGATTAACTAGTGTCATTAAGTCTCGTGGTTATATGTCTAAAGTTTGAGATATTCATTGGATTTTGATATATCGTTTTCTCTATTAAATGTGCTTTAAAATGATGTATAGCATGGTATGATTACTCTTTTGTGTATTACATATTTTGTTATAAAGTTTGCCTTATTTTATAAATTTCATTTTAAATGTGATCCAGTGGGCTTATTATTATGGCAGGGCAGTGTATATATTTCATAAATTGCTGTTCAAATGATATTTTAATACACTACTCGTGTTGTCTGCTCACAGCTTTTTCGACCGAATCTGTCCTGGTATGCACAAACCCAACGCAGAATTGCAGAGGGCAGTTTCTTCATCCGTTCGTGTGGGGACAATTCTGAGGAGTATCCGTTGGCAACTGTCCCTCCGGACGAAGAGGAATGGATTGGTGGAGGACAAGAAGAAAGCGAAGAAGATCTTGGCAGTAAAAATGTGAGTAATGGTGACAAAGAAGAGGACGACGAGAGATCTGGAGAAAACCAAGAAAAACAGCAGGATGAAGTAAAAGGTGCTGAAGATCAAGTCGATCAGAAATCCGATGAAATTAAAATGGAAGACCACGAACAAGAGACTGCAACGGAAGAGGCAAACGTCCCAAGAGAAAACTGTGACGCGGAAGCCGAAGAGAACGGAATAGAAAAAAGTCAAGAGCAATCACCAGAATTGATTTCCGACCAAATGACTTTCGCAGAAGTCGAAGAAGAACAATCAGAAGTAAGTAATTCAGAGAATCAGGAATCAGAACAAGCTGAAGAGAAATGCTCTGAAGACCCAGATGAAGAAGACGAACAGAACCAACAAAATGACAACGAATGATATTATCACTTTGTTTTGTAAATATATTCAGTGCAGTTCTTTTCTATATTTGCATTCCGGCAATGTGATTGACTTATAGTCGTTTATAGACAACCATCTCAGACGTTTATTATACAAGCAGAATTTACTTGAAAACTCTTTCGGTAGATTGTTAAGATTGTTTCCGGTCAAACCATGCTGTGTAAAGAATGCACTAATGTTCGTAATTATAGTTGACATGGTGGAGCAGCCATCGTAAGTAGGCCTATATGTTAACTTAGCAATTGTTACTCGGGCGGTACAATGTTGACAAACAAAATTCGTTTCTGGACTTATTTTAACAAATTAACAGATAATAAATCCGCTAAGCAGACAACCGCGAGAATCGCACTGCCACTGCTGCTCTGCTTTATCGTCTACATACTAAAAAATTAGACATTTTGGCATGCGTTTGACTTATTCTGAGCGATTGGCCTTTGGGTTTCTCTGAACAAAAATTTATAAAAAAAACGGACGCTCGAATGGCAATATTATACGTGATTCGCCGTGATATAACGAGAAGTTCTGACTAAGTGGTCATTTATCACATTTTCAGTAACCATGCATATATTTCAATACTGCTCAAATAAGGCCTGAGACGAAGAACGTGCCCAGTAATCTACTTCAATAGTAATAGAACAATAACATGGATTTTTAAATATAATCTTGTTATGTTTCTATTTCCAATTGGCTGCCTATCCGAGAATTGTGCGCTTTATAGAAAATTGATGAATGACTAAAAGTATTGTAGTAATGAGCTAGTTATAGTCAATGGGGGGTATAAAGCTATTAAACGCGTTCGCTAGCTCGGCACGCAACCAAAGAATATCACTTGGAATGAATTTTCAAATCGAAAGCTGGCACCATTTCCATGGAAGCATTGCAGGTCGCAGATCAATAACAGGTAGAAAATGATATAAAGAAACGGCAGTCTTGAAAAGTGTCTGAAAAGAACCTAAAAACGGAACCTGTGTCTCCCATAACGTTTGATAAATGACGGGTAGCGCGCTGTGCGGGTGTTTCATTGGCGCAGGCGGCTAGAGACATTCGTGCAGGTTTTTGTTTACAGAGAGTGCGCTGTGCGAGGGTTTCGAATCCTTTAAACGAAACTGCTGTGGCATCTATACTAATAACCGGATGTGTATATCAAGGGGCCCTGGGAAACATGAGGTCACACCGTCCTCTTTGAAATTCGTATACGTCACTTCTTGGATCGGGTATTTCGTTTGTATAGCTATAATAAAATTGCTAAGCTGACTGATTGGGGACTGCTGACGAGACAAATTAAACACAACAAATCTATGGGAAGTACATTTGACCCAGGGTGAATTATGTTCAGCATTAGTTAAGCTGATATCGTACTCTTCGCCAACGTACACCACAACCGGTTTGTGAATTGGAGGGTTATTCTACGAAACTCACGTTAAAACTAAAAAGTTCCGATCGGCCTGTAAACATAGAATAAAAGTTTTATACAGGCGGGTCTTTTCTTGAGTTTGTCCCAAAGATGCTCAACCAGGTTGAGGACGGGACTGAAAGTGGGCCAGGGTAAAGTGCGCATGCCATTGCAGTGGAGGAATTCTGCAGCAGCTCGTGCAGTGTTGTCTTGATGTCGAACGAAGGTCGTATGCCAAAGATGCTCAACCAGGTTGAGGACGCGACTGAAAGTGGGCCAGGGTAAAGTGCGCATGCCATTGCAGTGGAGGAATTCTGCAGTAGCTCGTGCAGTGTTGTCTTGATGTCGAACGAAGGTCGGATGGTTTATTAAAAATGGTACAACTCGTGTCTGCAAATTCTGACTGATGTAACGGTTCTGATGACGGCTTCTTGACAGTATAGGCCCACGGGCCGGACGACGGCGAAGCAGACCTGCTATCGAGAACCTCCTGCGCACTGCATCGGCGCTGGTGGGTCTTTGCAGACTTCCCTGTGTTGTGCTGCCTGTCGCACGGGTTATTCAGAACGGCTCTTGCATGCTGTATGCTGTCTGAAGATGATCCTGTCTTGACGGTTGGTCATCACACGAGGACGGTCGGACCTGGGGCGGTCAGCACAGTGCAGCTGTTTGCGGCTTTGTATAGTTCCATGAGACGATTTATGAAACATTGCAATCTGCGGAGTGCCTTTCACGCTCCTCTACTGTAAGGTGTGGCATAAATATATATTACTAATGCAGGGACACATAGAAGATTTTTTCTCAGATTCGGTTTTATAAGACTGAACTCAAGTGACATTCAGCGCAGATTAATATATACTAATGCGTCAAATACAAGCACTTTACATCTCATGTGAGCAGTAATCCTTTCAGAAATCAGGACACCGAGAGAGACGGTGGTTTAGTCAAGTTACGTCATGCAATGCACGTCATCACACCTTCTACATCCTGCCTGTTATATAATTATTCGTTTAATCTGTTTATAAGCACTTTCTTTTGCGTGTCAGTATATATATTGTATAACTGGCAAAACTTCATTGAATAGTGATTATCAGAGATCATTTTAGCTCTCAGTTGTCACTTGTCAGAATCCGAGCAGTTGGAAGGCTCAAAAGAGGAAAATCGTTGAGTTGTCTAGTTCAGCAGACAGAGAAAATAGTTATATACTGTAGATTAAAGAAAATAATAAAAACATAAAATAACAACGCACTAAAAATTCTATAGAAATTGCTGTATGATTATTCCGAGCATTAAATACGCAATAATCGCCATGTCAGCTCGACGCTTTGTAAAAATAGAATTGACTCGAGCCAGTACAATTTCGAATAAGTAGGAAAAAGTGGGAGGAAAGAGGAGGGGTCTGTAGAAAAATGGACCGATTCGAAAAAGTCTAGCGCTATTCGATGCATCTCATCGTGTCCCATTCAAATAGTGCGACTATCGAGTCCGCCATATACGAGAGAGGAAATAAACCGAATTTAGAAATTCAAAGTTTGAAAAATGGAAACCAAAACCGAAACTCCGGAGGGGGATTCCTCAGTGGGAATTCTCGTGACCTAGAACTACTTACTCTGATTGTTTCACGTTAACAACAACAACCTTGATCTACTTATGACGTCATTTCTAGCAACCAAAGAACTAGCTAGGTCGTTGCTTGGTAAGGGGAGCGCTAAAGTCAAACAATATATTGATATATCTCCAAAATCTGTAACAATTTGTGCGCAGCGTAGTGCGGCAGTTGTTCAATATCTTTACACAATTTTATATCTACGAAAAGAGGACAACCACATTATCTAAAATAGAGCAGTTGGCGAATTTTTATCGGTCACTGATTTTCCCATTACTTTACTATACGCGTGAATATCTGCAAAATACGCCGGCAGATTTTAGAATAAAAGTAGCCATTTATACTTCTCTCGTCTGTGTGTGCGTGTACAAAATCTCAGAAGATTCGGTCTACATGTACAGTATAGCACTTTCCAGGAGAGTATCGAAATGAACATCAGACATACATGCCTACATAGCAACACACACACACAATCAAACATCGAAATGAATTCAAATATCAGACTGAGATCAAAAATACAAAATAAGAGCAGCTTACGAATTTAAGCGAACTACAAAATTCAATTAAATAATACTTTTTAGAAATGGAACTCATTTGTGTTCCCACAAAAAGATGCAATTCGGTCGCACCTTGATTATCTGCTGAAAGCAGATGTTCCCTGTGGTGCAGTCAATTATGGTGACAATTTTCCTTCGCTTTCCCTCCGTTCGTTTTCAGTACCAATAAAATTTTGTTTTCTGCTTTCCATCCTCTGAGATTTGAACTTGACAGTGCAGATATGGACATCCGTGAAAACTGTCCACAATTTTAACCATATCTTCTATAGTGTGTCTGTCTATCTATGGAGTGTTCTGCTTTTGTCAAGCAGGTTTACGATTATCGCATCCATTTGCTCCACTCCGTTCGATTTTCTGCTTTATCGTTTCGATTTTTATATGAATCTGTATTTAATTTTGTAAAACATGCCTTTCTTGGCCTTCCTCGTCCACGTTTCCCACGAAATCGTCCTTCGATGATTGTTTGTCTGTTTTGGGGTTTTATGGACATACAGTATAAGAATGTGTTGTAATTGTTCAGGTGACTTGGATGTTCGAAGGTAATTTGTAGTCTACAATACATAGAGCACGAAATGAACATTCGGAGGTTTCATTCGTTGGTGGCATTACAAGATGAGTTTGAATAAGTGACAGACTTCATTCAGTACCATCTAATGACCGCAGCTGTTAATAACTTGAAGATATCACGTAAGATTAAAACTATGGTTTCGTGCTAATATCTTCTTGGCAGTTGACATGTACTTGAAATGTCAAAAGCTGACAGTCAAGTTGTTGGAATCATTCAACTCCTATTGATGCCCTTTTCCTGTGCAAGACTGTATTAAAAACTGATTCAATGTCTGGTACACTTGGTAACCTGTTCTATATAAGATATAGAAAATATTTTTGTTATTGAGTTAATAATCAGATCGAGAGTTTCAAAATACTGCTGTTTAAAGAATGCTTGTAACCTGAAGTTCCGTCTGCATATCACTTTGCTATTTTTCATGGCAGTTTTGGCGCATCAACAGGCACCTTTTCAGCATCGCTTGTACTTTGTCCCTAGAATAAATTCTATTTTTCATCAGTTATCAATGAATGTAATTTCCTCGCTCACTGTCAGTTCAGCAATTTCTTGGCCTTCATAGATGGTGATAACAAATGATGTAATGTGTTAATTAAATTATCTGTGTGGCGCAAAACCATTTCGCCAAGAACAGCTCGTTCGTTATTGGGGGAATGCGTCGCCATGCTTCGAGCCCTGTAATGGCTGAAGACGAAGAACTATAATTCTTGCCTTATCTGTACTAATAGCCGCTCCCTACACTCAGTTTTGCAGGCCGACAACTGGAAAGACCGCGACCCATGACTCAAGCAGATCAAAGAAATCCTTTTCAATCTTAACACAAGAATCACGCTCCTCTGGATCCCCTCCCACTGTAACATCACATGCAACGACAAGGCTGACACCTACACGAAAAGAGGGACAGAGCTCGAACAAGAACAAACACACATCACTCACGCCATCGTGAAAGCCAAAATCAAATCCAGAAAATGGGAAATTGAACACCAAAGAGCGAAAGACATATAAAGAGTGAAGAAACTCCAAATTTCAGATCGAAAGTAAATGGATGAAGAATGTCAGAAAACTTTACTGCTGTTTCAGAACCTGCCACACCAAGGAACTCAAATATTTTAGATATCTCTCAATGAAGAAGATGACAAAATCTGCACGGAATATCTGGAAGAAGAAGAAACGATAGAACACATCCTTTGTCACTGCCCTGCAAAAACCACAAGATGTGTAAATGTCACAATCAGTCTCGATATGCTCACAAGTGAGCCAGAAGATACTGGAATGGCAATTTCCAGGACTTAAGATACCTCAGTACGATTAGCATGATCTAGAAGGTCATTATATGAAGGCAATCATGAGGCCCTCGCGAGATCACTCCGATCTCATTACTCCCCTTACCTATCCTGAAGTAGAAGGAGTACAACAATATGTGAATTATTATTTAGTGCTATGAATCTTATCTATATGGACATTTGTTCATCTTTTTTAGTTAATTATATTTCAAATTTACTTTTTGTTGATATAAATGGCCTACCTATTCAGCTTTTTAATCCAATGCCATATGTAGTATTAAGAAGTACATTGCTTAGCTGTTGACAATAGATCAAAAAATGTGAAGTAGTCTTGTAGAAAGATGCAGCTTCTGAAAGCTACTTTAACACTACTCAGACTAGACTATTTTGTATTCAGCAGTTCTCTTGTTGTTTAATTTGCTCGTATTAATGAACACAATACATGATAATATGTTTCAATCGAATGACTCATCGTCATGCGGTGCCGTCTCCGATTCGAAGGTTGGCAACAATGTTATGACAGACTTCTCTTTTCTCAGCAACTCTCTTTGCATTTCCTATGGATGTTGTACCACTCCACTCGTTGATGTCATCTCCCCAGACTCTTCTTTGTCTTCCTCGATCTCTCTTTCCTTCGATGGTACCTTCTAAGAGCAAGTTGAGCAAAATTCTGCTAGAGCCTCTCAAAACGTGCCCAGCAAAGCGGAGTTTTCTTTCTTTGACTTTTTTCCAAAATTTCTTTGATTGCCTACCATATAATAAGTAGCGTGAAAATAATAAATTAATAAACAAGGACGTATCACATATTGCTTCCAACTTAAAAATAGACACTTAAATGACAGCCGGTCTCGAACCAGCAATCTTGTACTTAGGAGGCAGCCTTATCCATTACTTAGGCTAGGTCATGCAGAAACAACTAAAGCCAATCCTGAGAAAATCTACTTTGTACATAAGGTGACGGACGGACATACAGTATATAGCAACAGACAGACCCTATTAAAATCGATAAACCATCGCATAATGCACATCTTGGATATCTTAAAATTCAAAGTGAAGTGATATACTGCGTGACTACTCTGACTCAGTTTCGCGTCAGCAGGTGACCTCTTTCTGCATAGGGGCGGCACTTATTCAATTTGAATTTCAGTCAGTCAGTCAGGCACCATATTCAGAGCGTAGCATATAACATCACGTTTCTGCATAAAACACCGCGTCGTTGCATAAACACATTGCGTCTTTACATAAAACACCGCGTCTTTGCATAAAACACCGCGTTTATAATTTTGACATCTCTCGGCCACCATATTCATATAGATTGCATCAATATATAGATGCTCTCTTGTACATATATACTACTGCATAAATTGAAATATTTATGGCTTTGATAGGTAAATTCAGATAAAAGTCTTACTTTTCTTCTTGCCTTTCTCTGAAAAATAGAAGAATGTAACAGAGAGATTAGGCTATACTGTACATTCGAATTCTTTTAACAAATTCACTTACTGCCATCGTCGATTGGTATGTGAATGTCTGAAAAATATAATAAAATATTTCAAAATTGATTTATATTTTGAGTCTAGATTGATATTGTTAGTTTTGTAAAACAATCTGAGTGCAGTGCCAGAGTTCAGTGAGTAGATGGCAGTAATAGCGTCCTTCTTTCTTCGCAGTTACTCTTTCCAACCAACCCAGAAGCATCAGTCGTTGGATGCCGGGCTTTCTCTCATTGTGGCCTTTCAATACAAAGCTTCTTCAATGGAATTTTTCTGAATAAATTCTCAACGAACCCGTATCTGTCTGGTGATAATCGTCTGCAATGACGCGTACCAGCACGACGTAGAATCTCCTTGTTTAAAATGTTGCCTATCCAGAGATTCTTCATCATTCTGCGTGAGAACCCCACATCTAGATGAGTAAACTACTGCAGTGAGTCAATTTTATCATTGTCCTCTGACGAGCATTTAGAAGTCGAGTTGAAAACTATTGAGTCTGCAAGACGTCTACCCACACAGAAAATCAGATCGAGCAGCAGTAACCCACTCAGGAACGGCTGTTGATGTGGTCCATTTGTTCTTTTGGCGGGCGAGGAGAGAATCTCAACGACCCCAACATCCCTAATCTACAAACACAAATGTAATTGTGCCTCTATATACATTCTCTAAAAGATCTCTCTCTAAACGGATGAAGGAGAACATTCCAGCGGATAATCTACAAGGAAGAGAGATCAAATCATCTTCGCATATTGGTCCTCATCTATCAGTCACATCCAGACTGTCTGTCCAACTTCAAGGTTTGCGGTCTTAGAAAAAGCCTCTACAGTATGTACAATACCTTGAAAACGTTTAGAAGCGATGTTGATGAAAGTCTAAACCCAGGGCTTTCAGGGTCGTATAGGAGCAGGTCCGGTCATTGCCGGACTAATAATTTAGAGGAGGTGCAAATTAGACATAACCGTACAGTGGCGCAACTAGGGGGGTTAAGGGGGTCTGGACCCACTCAGAGATGATGGCGCACTTATGTTGTACCGGCGCCCCTTTCTCGATGATAATATTGTACTGCATAAAACGAGACAATTTCACTCAGAGACAAAACATGCTTTAAAGCAGTATTTTATTCGGAAGTCTAAAAAGTGAATCGGCCCTGAACGTCGGCCGTCAGGTCGGAACCTTTCCCACTGGGACGCCTACCACGCTGGCTTGCGTGGCTCACCCAATTTAGGTTCGAGGGAAAGTTGTGCGGACTGCAGCATTTTTAGCGCATATAAGAAATCCGCAACCGGGGGCACTTGTAGGGTCAGGGCGGGGCGACATATCCGCCCTGATATGGAGTGAAGACTACAACGCCGCCAAGACAGACAGACAGACAGACTGCAACGCCCCGTTGGGGAACCCATACCTGTGCAGCCTAACTACACTAGAAGATTTGATGGTATGCGCTCCTTTCTCGATAAAAAAGTTGTACTGGATAAAACGAGGCAATTTCACTCAGGGCTCTCCTTTCGCTATAGTAAATTTGTGCTGGATAAAACAAGGCAATTTCACTTAGGGCATTTGATGAGACTTTTTTTGGTTAATTCACTTGGAGTTCTCTGCGAGGCTCTCTGATTTAGAGCAAATACTGTCCGTGTTTCCAATGTTAATCCGGGCCATTAATCAAGATCTTCTCGGATTGTTTTAAATCAAAGTGATGCTTAGTAGAGAGGAGGCCTACCTGAAGGATTGGTGACATCAAAGCATATGCTCGTCATAGATTCTCGGAGATCTAAAAAAGAGAGACAATTTGTATTTGTTGGAATAAACATTTAGTTCATAGACGTCATGCAATGATAACCAACTATAACTGCTTCCATTGTAATTATTCAAAACTCTTACTCGACGTTGTTTGACTCCGCCTATCATCTTATTGAAAAAAGAAATAAAAAATTACATTTAAATCGGAATTAAAATCGACCAACATATAATATAACTTCACTGTTTAAAACAAATATCTGCATTCATACCTTCGTCGTCTACATAAATGCAAAAATGGGATAATTCATTCAATAAGAAATTAATGAATGAATACTCTAAATTGGAAACACAAAATATATATACCTGTTATTTCAGTGTCACTTTGAGAACCTTTAGGACCTAAGCAAAGGTTTAAAATATAAAAATTATAGAAAAGTAAAAGAAAATTCATATACTGTAGTTTTGCATAGGAATAGAAGTGTGGTCAGTTAAACAGTGTACCACGTCGCAGAAATATAAATATAAATGGAAGATGGGTAACATACGGGATACACAGAGATAACTACAACTGGGAAAAACAGAGACAACAAACCGATAAACAGAGAAAACACTATAGCAAATAATTTTCCAAAACAATAAATACCCACAACGATATATGTATATTAATCTTGCTAACCTCCATTCTCTCCTATACACTTTACCTCGACCAAGATCGGTTTATTGTTGTTGTTCATGTTGTTGTTCACGTTGTTGTTGTTGTTGTACAGCAGGTCTCGTCAGGGGAGCCGGAACTCCCTCAGATACGAGTCCACAGACACGGATTCCTCTGAGAGGCCGTGCCGGTAGATACATCTAACTTGGGCATACAAAGTGTCTCAGAAGGGATGTCAACCAAGATGTCCTGTAGGTACGTGAATTCGCACCACCCCTCAGGGTGGTCACCGGGGACACCGTGTGCGCAGAGGTACTGTTGTTCACGTCGCTCCTCGCCGTGTCCTGGAGAACCGTGGGGTCCGGAGTTACCCCGATGATAGGCATTCACGGAGGGGTTAGCGCATCGCACTCCAGCCCGGAATGTGCCGCGGTATATCTGGGGCCAGATTATACCTATCTCATACTGCCGCATTGCAGGTGACTTCTTCGCAGCCGGCACACACTTCCAAAGGTCGGGCTCCGATGCTGTGAAGGTACTGTTCGAGCAGCGGCCAGTGCACCGTTCTCAGTTGGAGGAGGGTGACTGCTTCGCTTCGCTCTTGAGTATGTTTTCCCGCTCGACTGGTTTCTTTCCTTGCGAATATCTTACTGTACCATACTTTCGATCTTCTTTCTTCTGTTAACCGCTTTCACCACAGCCGCACTATCTATGCTCACAGCTCTCTGGTCAATCCTGGTGCCCTCCTTGGCGATGCTATTCAGTGTGCTGGCACCCATTGGAAGAGTATCCAATATCTCTTTCCTCGCAGATACGTGTGTATCTTTGTTTGTCGACGTGCTTAGACCAGATCTTCTTCGAGACTCTGGAGCGCACTTTTGGAGTCAGTGCATACTAGATATTTTAAATGTTGCGTCCTATCACGCACTTGTCCACAACCAACTCTAGGGCTCTTTCTACATATTTTGTATATATATATATATATATGCTTTCAACTCGGGGTCAAAACTGGAGCACCATCTGCCTGCGGCAAGACTGACTTTCGTCTTGGTTCCTTTCCTGTTCATTAACAACACTCCGCTTCCTCCGTTTCTAACTCCATCTTCTATATAGCAGTCTGGCCAGAGTTTCTATAAGTCTACCTCGGGCAACAAGCTAAGATAGGACCAGGGCTTTGGCATTCTTCTCCGAGTTCGAGGTTTGTTCAAGAAGTGTCTCTGTTGGCTCGCTCTCCAGCCTTCTAGGTTTATGGTCGGACCCCAAATCGTTTCATGTTCTCTATTTGCGTTTAGGTGCTAATGCATTATACGCACCAACCGTCCAACCGGCCATATAACCAACCATATTTCCGTAGATCGATGCCATCTGGTAAAATGTTAGAATATTTAAATAAATGAAAAGCATATAATCAGATTTAGCTTCGCCACACTGACAAATACAACATGTAATAAACAGTCTTCACAATACACTCACGCGATAATATTACAACTCTCTTGTTTAAATATACGGTTGGTGTGTCAATATTCGGTTATACGGCTGGTGCGTATAATGCATCAGCTCCCACATTTGAATGGATGGATAACATCAGAAATTGGAGAAAAGAAATAAACAATGGGTCTTGAAAATAGCTAAAGCGCACATAGCTGAATTGACAGTTGGTCGTACTACTTCTGATAAAATACTTCATAAATACCAATATCTCAAAGCATTTGAGTTGATAGAGTTTGAATAATATATTATTTTCCGCATATAAATTATTCACTTTAGTAGTTTGTTATCATTTAAATACATACCAGACGGCATTGTAAAAATGGTGTAACGACAGACTCTATAATGAATTGTAAAATCCATCAATATTTTAATATAAATTTCATATTATCGGCATAACACTTACTTCTTCAAATGTATGCAAATGATAGGCAATAATTCATTTCAATTTGAGAGCAGTGTATAAATGAATACGGTGTTTAGTTTAACGATTTTCTTATTGAATTGATCAATAAATTTAAATTACCGTGTTTAAATTTTATTTCAACTAAATACTGTCTATAATAAGAAGTCAATTTGAATTATTTTTCTGACAAATAAATGAGGATATTTGAATTGTGATTTTGTCGTAGCGGGAACGTTGTATTCCCTCATTGTAAATATCAGTTTAGGCAATTTTAATTTTAACCATGTTTTCATGCCGCTGCGTAGACATTACAGTATTTAAAAGGGCGACCTTCAAATTTGTTCGTTTTTTCACTGCCATTAATAAAATCATATTTAAGCGACTCGATTATGATACGTCGCGTTACTAATTAGTTTACCATCTTACTGAAGAATTCCATTCAAATTTTAGCCAAACCTGTCAGTTGTAATATATACATTGTGTCTGCTTTTCATGAATTCAGGTGGTAACACAGTAGGCCTATAACAATTGGGTGCGCTATGACATAAAGCAATAATGGTACCTTGGGGGATTTTCTATTCTCTTCCCGTCCTCGGCCAGGCCAGGCAACGCAATTCCGCGAGCGCAATCAGAAATTCGATTTTCTATAATGTTCCGGATTTTCATTTACGACTAATGCCATATATAGAAAAGGCAAATACATTATAACCCTATCCATATGGGGGGGGGGGCTGATGCAGCCCCCTGGTTTATTTTTGCTGCCATTGTTTTTT
>JAUYWV010107164.1:0-12888 GCA_032274565.1 Nematoplana nigrocapitula
ACTAACTGCTTTGCAAACACTTTGCTATATGACGAACGCACGTTCGTCACCGCGCACTATTTTAAATTTTCTATGACAAACGTGCGTTCGTCACTGTACCCAAAGGGTTAATATATAAATACTAAACCATTCTACTTTTAACTTCTTTATTCACAAAAAAAATATATTAATGATAGAATAAATAAAATACTATAAAATATGATTCCAAACTTAATAATGAAATAAAATAAATTAATTTAAAAATAAACCTATGTAAAACAATTTATTCCTATAATTTATAATTCTAAATAAATTTTTAAAAATATATTATTTCTGTGATATAACAAGTGTAAAGAAAATTTACGAAGTTTAAAGAGAAACAAGCCACAAATAGGTTGGTCAGCATTTAATGTGGACATATTTTAGCAGGATATTTACAAATTGTTCAGGCACAACAAAACATGAATATCATGTTGATAATGCTTATTATATAAGCAAAACATGTCCAGATTAAATGCTGACCAACCTATTTGTGCTCTTATTTCTCTTTAAACTTGGTAAATCTTCTAAATCTAAGTTCATTAAAATTATATGTAATAAAACATTATTTTTTTTAAATATTTCCTTATTGAAGGTTTCTTATTTACTAAACTAATATTATTTATATTTATAATTATATATATGTATTAAATAAGGTAATATTTTTTATATTAATGATATTGTTAAAGATAACTTTTTATATACAGTATTCCTCAATTATATGAAATTTCTATAGTATTTAATTAATATAAATCACATATTAGTCACTAGGACACTGGTACTAATATGTAATATGACTTTTAACTAATAAATAGTTTTTTAAAAACTATCCAATTAGATTTAGTTAGTGGATTATATAAATTTCTAACCCTTTTATTGACTCACAAATTCCTCTTTTTAATAAAAGCATATATATAATTAACTTAATAAGTAAACAATGTCACCTTTCAACTTGACATAGTACATAATATCTATTAAAATAATAGTAACATAATATATTTTATATTATAAAAATACTATATAGTTTTTTACATAATTAATTTATAATTTTAAACATAAAATTAACACTCAATTGTAGCTTTTGAATTGTTTTATCAATTTTAGCAAGGATTTATCTATGACAAAGCTCTCAGAAAGTCCTATTAATTGCTAAAAACATTTTAATAATGCCATTTATGATTGGCTATACAAATATAACAATACTATATGCTATATTAAAAGTGACTAAATAAACAACATTATCGAACTTCACAACTATCTCAAATAAGCAAATAGGCTATGCTATTAAAACTTACATTATTCAAATGATGAGTTACATTATATTATTAAATCATACATTTTTCCAATAAAGTAAATACTCTATCTTATACTATTGTTTGAAAGAGGCTATCTGCTTATACTATCTATTGCATGTTCTGCTTTTGTCAAGCAGGTTCACATTTATGGCATCCATTTTCTCCACTCCAATCGATTTTCTGCTTTATGTTTTAGATTTTTATAGGAAATTTGTATTTAATTCTGTTAGCATCCCTTTTTTGGCTTTCCTCATCCACGTTTTCCACGAAATCATCCTTCAATGTTTGTTTTCATTAGGTTATCTTTTCTTATTTTTTTTCTTATTTCTTCCACTTCATTATAGTGTGAAGTAATTTATTATCTCTTCTACTATGTCTCTGTCATGATATGATAGTCTGCATTTATCTCCATATCTGCATTACAAATGTTAACTATCTTTTTCTTATTACTTTCTTGTTTCTGATCGATAAAGGGCTACACTCCATATTATTGATTTGACAATTTTCTTTTTAGTTTCTATGTTTAATCATTTGGTGATCAATTATCTTCATTGCACGTAGATATTTGAGCTTTTCTCTTGTCCTATTACTTTGTTTCCTAAATTTTTTGTTCATCATATCGTTTCCAGATTTGAAGATCCACATTTTTTGTTTTCTTTATATTTATTTTCATACTGTATTTTGCAGCTGTGCAATTCAGGATATTATAGTGTTTGTAGACCCTTTATGTAACTGTTGGTGGAAATAGAAAGAATAGCATTTGAACACATTTTGGAATTCTTGAAAAGATGCTAGGTGTTTTTGTGAGTGGGATACAGAGCGAGTAGAAGTAGTACCAATAGTCCCCAATTCCTCTGATCAGTTGAACAGTACAACAGCTTTCCTGGTCATATAAAGCAGCTAATGTATGTATGTTACTGACATAGAATATTTTTTGTTTTTTCTAGCAAGATAGAATTGTGCTTACATTGTTTCAGGGTGTTTTCATATAATCATGTAATGAAAAATACCACTTCTGTTGGAATAATATTTGGATGTGCCAAATCATCAGTGTTCCAGAACACTCATTTTTAATAATACTCTTCGTATTTACTGTATATATTTAGTTTTGCATCCTGTTTTTATTTGTTGATGAAATTTCATAACTTTGAAAAAATATGCAAATGTTTTTCCTGAATGGAATAAAAATAAAGTCTAGTTTCTTGCTGCGTTGTTCAACTTTTTATACGAAAATGTTTATGTACTATACCTCTTGGTTGTAAAATACAGGGCAGTGTTTAAACAAATTGATAACTTTGTTTGGTTGTTTCCTCTGTTCCACGTTCTGTCTGTACTCGGCAAATTCATTTCCTTCGAATATGTACTCTATTCCAGAAAAGATTAAAAGGTTCATCACAGAATTGTTCTAGTGTAGACTGCATTATGTGCACATTGGAACAGTGCACTTGACCGCAATTTCTGGATAGGAAGTGTCATTGTTAACACATAAGATCGCGTTTTTAATACTTTCTTTCAAGAATTTGTCACAATGCTCGCCATAGCTCTCAATTTTAATAGCATTGTATTGTGGATACTGTACTGTACTCATGGTTCGCACCGATCTTGAAAAGCCTTGAAATTTGAGCTCATCTTGAAAAGCCTTGAAATTTGAGCTCATCTTGAAAAGCCTTGAAATTTGAGCTCATCTTGGAAAGTCTTGAAATTTGAGCTCATCTTGGAAAGTCTTGAAATTTGAGCTCATCTTGAAAAGCCTTGAAATTTGAGCTCATCTTGGAAAGCCTTGGGAAATGGGAAACCATGAAAAAGCCTTGAATTTCAGCATTTTCAAGAAAACCAATTTCTTGAATGGGACTATTTTCAAGAAAATAAACATAAGAATTTTTCAACTTATTATATTTCACCATTTTCATCATCATATTTGCACTTTATTAAATTTCATTGTTTTCACCTTTTGTGTCGATACGTCATATATTACATCATTTTCTGTGCATATCGAAATTATCTTAAATTTGGAAAGTTCAACAAACGTATTGAGGACGACTGGGGGCCAATCAATTCTTAATGTTTGTAGTTGTGGACTCCACGTCCTCCACAGTGCCTTCAGTGACGGACACTGCAGCTAGTTGGGATGTTGAACGTTTCCTCTCGTCATTGTATTATCTTTTTAAGGATTCATTCTGCAGGAGGGAGGAGTATTTCAAACATACCTCAAGTGATTTGCTTCCCATGAAATTTTGAAAGCACCGTTGGGTAGAAACTCCTAAAGTTGCGCGCTTGTTGTTTTGCCAAATGTAAAGAAATATCTTCAGGAGATCAGAAAGGCAAAGCCAAAGAGCTCAGTCCTGAAGCTCCAATCATTCAAGACTCTTGATGAGCTAGAGAAGTCAGAAATAATTGTTCCTCAGGTAAAAATCTTCGTTTCAGTTGCTAATGAGGTCGAACCCTTCCTGGTGAAATACCAAGCTGTTCAGCCTATGCTTCCATTTCTTGCTGAGGATGTAAAAAATGCGACGTTTCATGACTAGTGATTCTCTTGAAGCTGCAACCACTCCCCAGAAGTTGATGGGTTTGGAGATGGAAGACTCGAATAACCTGCTGAAGCAAATCTGTACGATCGACCTTGGCTTTTCCTCTTTTAAAAACAATCGCATCTCTCAAGGCCAATCTGAACGCCAAGTGGATGGAGACAAGAGCATTTATTGATGCTGTTATCAATAAGATCAAAGAGAAATCTCCTCTCTTTGCTATAGCCTCTGCCGTAATCTTGCATGTCTGGCTCCATCTTTCATCCTATTGGATTCAGAGAAGAATGCCAGCAAACAAATCACTTGTGTGCTGCGAACTATAAACGACGCAAAATTGGTGGAAAACGACAATTGTGATATTGTGAAGCATCAGTTTCTTGACTTTCGGAAAAATGTCCAGACAAACCCGTCAGACAAACAGGCATTTGAAGATTTTGTACCAGGACAAACTCGGCTGGATACTTTCCTGTCTGATTGCCTAATCGACAACCCTGGAAAGAAGGAGTTGTGGGACGTGGTCAGAAAGGGTTTAGTGCTCTCTCACGGCCAAGCTACTGTTGAGACAGGTTTTCCCTTAACAATGGAATAACCTGTATTAATATTTCTGCCAAATCGTTGGTGGCCAAGCAATGCATTCGCAACCATGTAATCAAAGTTGGAGGCATTGAAAATTAACATCTTGCATGTATTGCTACTTTCCGCTGCTGCAGCCAACTTCCCGACTACAAATGCACTATAGAGAAATGAGGAGGCTGACGGTCGTCAGAAACGAAAGAAGGAAGAGTCACAAGAATTGGAAAAGAGATCAATGAGGAAGAGGAAGAAACGAGATTCGAGGTGGAGTGGAAGAATCTGCTTGGTTGGCTGAGGAGTCGGAATTGACTGGTGACAGTTAACTCAGCATCTGCCAGTCAAATGCGTTTCGGAGATCTGCCAAAGACAAAGCACTTCTATTTCAATCCCTCTCCGGGAAAATAAATAAAATGACTCCATAATTGGTAGGCATGCTTACTTTGTGTATAGTTCTTATCTTAAATATAGGTGTGACACTTAGTTTAATACTATTTATGAACGGTAATTAGGAAAAATCGCATAATATGAAGTATGATCAGGGACTACTTTACTAAAATAGTCTCTGGTTATAACCTTAAAATTACGATATTATTTTGTGCAAACATGAATTATGACCTTGAAAATGGTGATGTGAAAGCCTTGATTTTTTGGGCGGCAAATGGTGCAAAACCCTGTCTTTGAGACTTTCTAAATTTGGAAAATGAATATTTTTCGTTCCATTTCCATCGTTGGAAATACATACAGTATGTATCAGGTGGTTGTCTTGGTTGTTTCAAGGGAGTCATATTTTTATTTGTGCAAACAGTTTGATTTGAGACATGTACTCTAGCATTATAATGCATTAGAATAGCAGTTTCATATTGAATGGACCTTTATTGAATTTTAGCTTGTGTGGTAATTTTTTTAAATGTTCATGTATATATGACTTATAAATAAATTGATTGCTTTTATATAATAATATTTTGTATTAAAACAAACCACTTTGCTTTGCCTCATGCATTTTATCTCCATCAGGAGCCACCCATGATCTTTGGTCATGATTGCCTAGAGGTCTACCAAAAGTATGTATCTGTTCAGTTGTCTAAAATATCTATAAATGGTCTGACACATTTGAACTGTATCAACCATGTGTTCTTCAGAAAGAGTATGAGGATCCCACTTTGTCATGAGAGACCTAAATCCCAAATCCATTTTCAATAATATCGCGTACCATACGAAATGAAACATTTAATTCTGCAGCCAAATACCTTATTGTACAGCATGGGTAATCAGTAATACTAATTCTGTCATATATTTCAAATCAGTTCGAACATCAAAAATTCTTTCTCCACTCAGGTTTTCTCACATAGACTCGTTAACGAAATATTTTCAAATTATATTTATAATAAGTCCTGGTTTTCGGGATCAATCCAGTATTATATTCAGTAATTTATAAATATCCAGAATACAGATTCAAATAAATAGTTAAAATGACCATAAAATAGTAGTGTGCTCAGGAGAATAGGTTTAATGTGGTATGCAGATGTGTTTTGCAGAGAGGTGAGTGTGTGATTTATTTTGTTGCACCATGGTTTTCATGTGTGGTGTTTTGTTGATTGTGGAATATAGTTTGTTTTTGGAGTCTGGTGTTGGTTCTTTTGTAAGATGATGTAGTGGGTGCATCGGGTGTTGTATAATTTGTCTTGCTTGTGATGCGAACAGTTTGAGATGTTGTTCTAGTGGAAGTATTTGACATTCGTCATGGAGGTTGTGGGTGTTCATGTCTTATGTGCAGCCTGTTGCGATTCCGACTGCTCTGTTTGTATTGTTTGAAAATTGTAGTTGATTGTGTTTGATACTAGGTGAGCAGATGGTGTATACAAATAAATACATTGTGGGTCTGGTGATCTGGTTACAGTGAGTGGTTTGAGTATTGGGATGGTGCTCTTTGCTTTGTGTTGTGAGTCCCAGTATTCTAGGATGTTTTGTGTTTGGAAGAGTGGTGTTTTCCATTTGGAGTGATAGTTTCGTACTGTATGCTGCTATTAGTGTATATTTAGATGATTGTGTTAACTGCGTAATTGATCCGTTTTTTGTAGTTGGGCTGTATCAGCGGTGTCTACATATATTGAACAGTGTGGGACACAGTACGCCGCCTTGTGGCTCTCCCGTCTCGCTCAGTTTAGGCTAGATGTTCCAGTGTTGTATTTACGTAAATGCTTTTCTGTATTTAGTATGAATCGTTTGGTTTATTTTCTGGATGAGTTAACTGTGTCGAAAGCCGTGGACATATGTAACACGATTGTGATTGTTGCGTGCTGGGTTTTTTTTCTGATTGATTCCCCTGGCTATGCTGCCGCTCCTGGTTATTGTTGCGTTGCGGCAACGGACTCCCACGGTCACTAAAGAGTGATCCGAGTCAGCTTCACCACCTTCGGGTGAATTACCAACTGGATAAGGCTGGAATCGCGCCGAATAACTTGCGGGCCTTCCGGGCAGTGAACACATTCCAGGAGCCAGTACTCCATGGTGCGCGGCTGTATCCTCAGCTCTAAGAAGAATACCTGGGTTCACGATCCCGAGCATTAAAAACCAAACATGGGAGATTCAGTGGTCTCCCCAAACACTTCGACCGGACGGGGTCCGAGATAGGCGATTGGTCTTGGTTTGACAGGGATTTGTTTTGGATAAATGGGCTATCTGCGGTAAGGCTTCTGATATGCCCATGCCTGATGTGATGAAGTGTTATACGTGATTCTTGAGTGATTTGTTTTGAATCCGTTGTGGAATGTGGTTAAATGAATGCTGGTGATATATGGAAGAATGATTTTTTCTATTGTTGGAGAGAGTAGTGAGTTTGGTCCGTTGATTTGTTCGTTTTCGGTATTGGAATGATGCAGTCAGCTTTTCAAGTGTTTGGAATGGTGCTTACGTATTGAATTGCAATGGGATCTATATATTTGGGGTGTAAGATGTTAATTTTGCCAGTTCTACTGTTTTTGATAGATGTCTTGGGTTGATTTGTTTGTCAATTTTCCTGCTTAGGTGGTTTGATTTGTGCTTGATTATGTTTATGAAATTTATGCTGTGGCTATGTTTTCCGTTGTGTGTAGTTTGTTGCTGAACATGATTCCCTGGTTGGGTATAGTGCCTATTTTTTGTTTGAATTAATGTATTTGTTGGCGACGATGGGTGAATTTGGACGGTTTGGCGAATTATTGTATTTTAAAAGATGATCAAAAATGGTTTTCTGATCATTCAATTCCCAAATTCGGGCATTGTATGAATTATTGATGTTTGTTCATATTTCAGCTCCTTATTTAGTAGCGTAAAGCTAAACTTTAAAATTTTATTATTTCATTCGTCAGCCGTCCGAACGGTTGACGAGTTATTGCAAAAGGAAACTAATAGGGATTGTATAAATTAGTATTGATGTTTTTATACATATTTCAGCGCCTTATTTATACAGGGTTCGTAGTACGCTCTTGAAAAGGTCTTGCAAAATGGTAAATCTACTAAAAGGTCTTCAATATCGTGAATATTTATGATATATTTTTTAAGAGTACGGTAAATAATGTATGTATTGACAAAAAAGTATTCAGATTTTTTTCATACAAATTTAAAAAGCATAACGCAATTACCAAACGCAGAAACATGTTGTATAATCTCAAGTAAATGCTTTAAGTTTTGACTCCCAATATTATTTTTACATTTTCCAGTCCGAATGACCAGAATCAAAGAGGAAATCAAGTATTGTTCCTATATGAATCTTTAAAGCAAACTGCTGTATTCCTATCTATAATTAGATAAATGTTGGTATGTATGTATGTCTGTCCGGCATTTTTCTCCCAACTCTCTTGACGGATTTGCATGCTTGATGACACAAAATGCTATGCCAATGGGTAACATGGGAAAATAGCCACGAGAAGCAAAATTTCTAATTGAGAGACCCACAGCAGAAAATTCCCCCAAAACCATGTTTTTGCTGCGATGCTAAATCAATATGCTGCAGGAATTTGAATTCTGCAGTAGCCGATTGATAAATTTGATTTCTGCAGAATAAGCGATTATTGATTGCAATGCAAAATGAATCAACTAGGAGAATGGAGATTGCTGCGATGCTACATCAATATATTATGTACTACAGGATTCAAATACCTTATTATAGATAGGATTACTTACGCTATACGGGTAATCCTACTTGTATTATAGAATGGCGAAATGGAATCTGGCAGTTATAGTATGTATTGGTAATCTTTTTGTTAAGTTTCTTTGTTTATTGTTATGTTAATCAATGGTAGCGAGTAATACTTTGAGGCATCATTGTTTTCCACCCGTAGAACGCGGGTGGTGCGCCCAAAGCAGATTCATTCGCGAAATTAATTTATCAGCTAAGAAGCTTTCATTTCCTCCCGGGCAACGCCGGGTATACCAGCTAGTACATATGTAACTTTTTCTCATTATTTTGATTTACAATTCAAAGGTGACTAAACATTATGTCCACTAACTACTGTATATACTATAACTCGTTTGTCGCGTTTGAGGGTGAAACCGTTTGCCAGGCGGGGTTATAATTTGGGTGTATAACATATATAATTATATAGACGTGCACTAATATATAGCTAATTGGTTTTTTGTAATAGTTCGTACAAAATTATGGCACTGTGAATTCGTTGGAGAGATTCGAGAGGAACGCGAATCGTGGTCAAAGCTCCAGTTAACGTATCACCGTAGAGCTTGCTATAGACATCAGTGAGGGAGATCTTTTTCGACAGGTACACGGCATTGGTCCACAGACCCACGTGGGCCAGCAGGAGAATCAGCGCTGGTTGACAACGGCTGAAGACAGGGCACTGGGCGACAATTCGTCTTCTCAGACTGATATCGAGAACCACAGTTTGCCAGGCAACTTGTAGAAAGAAGAAGACATTGAAGACCAAATCGACCACAACGACTTTGTAGGATACATCCAACTTTGTCAACAAGGTGGTGTTGTTCGTGGCATTGGCCAGGATTATGGTGTCGCCGTGAAAGTGGACAATCGAATGGAGTAGGGGTCCGACCGCGGACAGCCAGAGTAGAAATCGATCGGTTGGCAATTCACATACGCTTGGTCGATATTGGATAATCTGATAGAAGAGCAGACAGTTAACGACTATAATTCCGATCAAGGAGGCCACACCGATTATGGTGAATAAGATAATAGTCGTTTGGCTCAGCTGCGACTGGGTGCTAGACAGCAGTTTCACTGTGATCAGAACGAAGAAGACTGAGCCAACTACGATTGGTCCCGGCAGGCAGCGGAAGGCGTGGTTATGTCTGACTCTTAACAGCGAAGTGGTTCGGGGATGCTGCCCAATGTAGGCCTTCTGGTAGGGGCCATAGAGCATAATGACACAGGCAAGCATCAGTTCCATTACGAATGGTGAGAGAATTGGCTTCAGACTATGATAGACAGCAACGTAGGTGGACCCGTTTGGTTCGCGTTGCTTGTTACCATGATGCTTGCCAATGTGCTCCTGGGCTTCGGCGATCAGATTGTAGATCCACATACTCAAACACGTGGAGACAATCAGTATGATTGTTGCCTTGACAACTAGAATGACGCATCGACGTCCGATCACGCGTTTCCCGGTCATCCACTTGGTGTAGAGGCTAATCGCGATCATGTAGATAATTTCCGCGATATCCCGAAAGGTTATCCAAATGGGGCAAGGGCTAAGGCGATTTTTCATCAGTCGATAGATAAGAAACAGCAGAACAATCGGCAGGAAGACGAAAACCATTATGAACGCCAGGAAGTGGTTGTGGTCAATGTCTTGCAATGTATAGAGGTCCTGTCGTTTGGTAAAAATAAAAGCTTGAAGAAGTATACAGCAGACGGTTAGGGAGAAGAAAAACGACGTGAGGTTATATAGATGCATCACTACGGGGATGTGGGACAACGCTTTGGAGGTCCCCTCTTCGCCAATCACTGCAGACACCCCCAGTGTGACGTGGAGGAGAAAGACCATGATAGAGAACGCAATGGATATAGCCGAAGTCAGTGGCATTGCATTCCACTGATCATTCTCCCTAATGCGTCTTTTAGCAGTTGACATGCTAGCTTCGTCGATACTGGCAACCATTATGCCTCGACTGATGTATCCCAAATCTGATTTTGATGATGCCATCGAATCTCCGCGAGCTTGATCTTCTCCGTTCACTCCGTTTCCAAGTAGACTAGTCATATTTGACCTACGTGCGAGAGGAGACAACTAAATCAGATTGATCTTTTGAGTTTTGGGAAGTTTTATAACAATGTACATCTATTATAATATCATTGGCTGTTGTGTTGGTTCCTTTGGAGGATTTCATGTGCAATCAGAATTGAATTATAACGGAAATTTACAGAAGTAATGAATTTTGTCATAACAATGAATGGTTGTCTCAGTCAGCGGGGGTATTGGACGAACGTTCGTTTATGCTGCATTGTACAAATAATAACAACCTCACACTAGTACAAGTACTAAACATAATACAAGTACTTCGACATCAAATTATTTAACCACTAACAACTTTGTCTGCACGGTTTGCCACTACGTTTTTAAAAAACATTTTTTCGATGGTTTTATAAAGGATGATAAAGACCAGATGGTGGATCAAACATATAATAAAGTTTAAAAACGCAACTGCTGTGCAACCACTGTATTCGCGCCTGAATGAGATGTGGTGAAGAAGTATATAGCGTTGTGTTATACCCTCTGTCTGAAACCATTCGAATAGAACAGTTTGACAATAGAACAGTTACGCAAATCAATTGCCACCAAGAAACAAAGCTATTTTTCGGCGCACACGATATTGCTCACTAAAAACATTTTATAACCTCAAGTCGACGCAGATTAGTTCAAGCACTGACCACATGTGCCGGAGGAAAATCAAACATAATGGGCGAATGAATTTTTCCAACGATACACATGTTTTTCACCGATAACAATACCACCATTTCTCATCCAAGTACGCACTTAGTCTTCAGGATCGAGGAAATTGGTCAACAAATTCAGCTCATTTTTTCTGATATTTTCGGCAGACAATGGAAGACGAGACTCTTTTTACATATTTTCACGTTCATCGCTCGGCGCATTTTATTTGCAGTATCATGGTTATATCCTTTGTCGCCGCAACACAGAAATTATCCTAAATTCAATGTCGGACTTTAGCGTAGTGCCATCCCCTGGAGACGGGCACTGCCTCCTACACAGTGTGATTGCGTGTCTCAAACATCAAGGAACAAACGTTACTATTCAGAATTTGCTAATCTATATCGGCGAGGAACTTTTTTCCAAACTATTTTCCTATTCACAGTTTTGTCCAAACGAGGATCTCCCAAGCCTATTTGCACTCTACGCCGAACACAGGATTTATAACACGGCGATAGGAGACGTTCTCCTGCTACTCACAACCCGTGCGCTTCAGAGGACCATAAGGATCTTCTCGTCCGAAACTTCACACTTCGATGTCTTCCATACAGACACAAATTTGCATCCCACACCACTGACGGTCAAGCTAAGCAACGAACACTACGACGCTCTACTTCCCCCATCTCATCGAAGAATTCCCAGTGAATCGCCACTGCCAGCCTCGAAGAATCCAGCCTTTAGAACCGCACAATTTACTCTGATCAAGCGAACGCAAAAACCCCGTCAAAGAAAACAACTCAAACTTCTTGCAGTATTTCTAACGGCACTCTGTGACGATCTGATGCGGAAGGGTTTAACAATAAAATCGATAAACAAACGCGAATCTTGGAAAATACAATCAAAGATCAAACAAGCGAAATTGATCACATGAAATCTATGGTTATCAACCAGGCATCGCGAATTAACGATCTTGAGACAAAAAATAGATCGAAACAGGTCATTCTTTTCGGTCTTTCCGAAGGAAATGATGCTGATTTGACCGACAGTCCTTCTGCCTCGATCTCTAAAACGGGGACAACCTGTCGAAGACCTCCTCATAGGATGGGGGAAATGGTGTTAAACCGAGACCGGTTCGTGTCTACTTCGATAGTATCAATATGAATAAAGTGCTGTTGATAAAATCAGGGATTTAAAAAGTATGCATCAGATGTTTCCCTACAGGACTTATATTTGAATTATGACCTGCCGCCTCTGACCCAAAAAGAAAACTCCCGACTCAGGGTCAAATTAAAGGAAAGGAAAGCACGTGATCCTCATCAAGACTTAAAGATGTCGAAGGGAAAGCGGTTTGCGAACAATGTGGTCGATGAATTAAACATGAACAATCAATACCATAATTTTTTAGATGCTGGGAATCGCAGTAAGTACTCAAGTAGCAGCGAAACCGAAACTAGAGGGGTTTATTGTGGATATTGAGGAGGCCTTCCTGAAAATTTCTCGTGTCAAAGTATCTGCCTCTACTATTGCCGAAAAAGAACGCCATTTGGCGATTCAGAATGCTCTCTATCCTATCCAACGCACAGAAATGCATACCTATAC
>JAUYWV010107175.1:0-12563 GCA_032274565.1 Nematoplana nigrocapitula
AGTTTGTTTGTTTGATGTTTGTCAGTTTTGTTACGTTGTTACGTTTGTTACTTTGATGCATGTAAGGATACTCTATGTGCTGCATGGCAAATCAATATGCTACAGATAAACGAAAATTCATTTATGCACGTTTTTCTCTGTCAATTTTTTGGTTCAGACTTTCTTATTATCGATTTGTCAATTCCCTTAACAAACAGCGCTCGCTATAGCCACACACTAAACGGGTAATCCTACTAGTTATTAGAATACTGTATCTGTTGACAAAATGTCAACACGTAGTCTAAATTTCATTTACTTAGGCTGCAAAGTTTATATTGGTCTAATATTTAGTGACGATGGCTTATTTTATGTGATGTAAAACATACTTCCAAAATTTCTGTTCGGGTGAATACTTTCGGTGCTACACAATCTTTCACTTCAAAGGAACAGCTGTCAACAGCATAGAAATATACGCAAATGTCACTTATCTATATAATATAGTTTGTGATATACGACAGAAGTATTTTTACATAGCATCAAACTAATGCCTAGCAGGGTACCACAAGACGTCACCTTATCCATGGATCTTGGCGTCGAACTCGCTTGCCCGTTTTTGGGAACTGGGTGGGATGTTGTGATGGATCGATTCTTCCCTTCTAGCTCTAGCACTCGAACTTCTTGCCAACCAGCTTACATTGTTGGGTACAATCCGACCACATCGTCGTGAAGTGCCTCCGTGTTTCAAACCAGTCAGAGGAAGGCCTGCAGAATCATCTGCATTTCTATATGACCACCAAAACAAGGTGATGTTGCTTTCATTTGGTCAGAAACCAAATAAGAATGTACTTATGTTGTCTTTTTCGCACTCCACTGCTGCCGCCGTCGTCGTGCGATCGGGGAAGGGGACGACTACATCTATACAGTACATCTGGATACCGCTTCTTGTACTCCTTCCAGAAGACGGATGCCTGTTCTGGATATGTCACCAGGCTACTGAGATCTTTTACATTCCATGTTTCGCGGAAGTTGCTGATTGCCGGGCACTTTAACGTGAAATGATCCACTGTCTCAGCCTCGAGATTGCATGCTCTGCATGGGCCAATTTGACTGAGACCGATACGCTTGGTGTAGGCACATAGCTCAAGAGAGTAACCTGTTCGGAATCTTCTACACCTTTTTTCGGTCAAAATGAGAAGTAAGCGATTCCTAATAAGAACGTTTCAGCTGAATATGTGAAAAAATCAAATGAAAATGATAACTTTTCAGCTGAGTATGAAAAAAATCAAATGAAAATGAAACTTTTTCAGGTAAATATGAGATGAAATTTTAGAACACTACTGTATTTATTATGCAAACATTTTTATAAGCATCAATGAAAAGTACGACGCAATAAAACAATTGTAGCGAAACTGGTATAGTTCCGTATAATGAATTGAGTTGAGATTCATGCCCCAACTTCCATATTTTCCATATTCAAAGCAGTGACAAAACATGATGTACTATGCTGGACAGCATTTACGCAATCCTGACTTGTGATTGTTGGAAAAGTCTCAGCAATTAAATTCTCCACATACAAAAGCCTTTGTTCGCCAAGGTGAGGAGGTACAATGTCTGGCACTCTCATTCCACGCTTCATGCTGGCTTCATGTTTTCGATGGGGTTCAACATCGGCGAGTATATAATCCGAGTGTCAACATGATTATGTAGTCCATCGGGATGTGTTGCGGTGCATTCCGCAAGTCTTGAGTGAGATGGTGTATTATCAGTCACTAAGACAACATGCTGTGGAGTTTGTTCCATATTTTGCAATGTATGTTCAGTGCATAGATATTACAGTATATATTGTTTATAGCTACCATTGTCTGATATCTATGGTTCAGTGTACAAAAGCACCAGTGAACTACTTACTGTAAACTATTCTCATTCTGACCGAAATACAACATCTCAACTTCATCTGCATATTTCTCATTTTCCTTTGAAAATTCTCACTTTCATCTGAATATTTCTCATTTTTAAATGAAACTTCTTAATTTCATTTGAAATGTTCTCAAATTGACCAACAAAAGGTGTAGTATCTATTTCCGATCTTGCATTCTTTCTTGTCGTTCGGGTCGCCTTTGAGGTTCAAATTCTTGCATCTTTCGTGTGTGGTGTTGGTCTTCCTGATGATCTTCTGGCATTTTGATTTTGCAACTTCCTGCAGCAATCCTACGCCCGTTTGATTAAACTGCTGCTGTTGAGCATGGCAAGCCACTAATCCTCAATGACTACAGCATTGCAAAGGGTGGTGGACACTTTTGACCAAAATACGGAATAGTTCAGTTGTATTCGTAAGACAAATCGTTGACCAATGCTAATAAATTACAACTTACTGAATGTAGCAAAATGCAACGCCTACAGTACACAATTGCGAAACATGTGGTACCTGCTACTGTCAATATCTGTCAATTCTGCGAAAACTGTGACATCAATTGGTGAAACCATATGTGCAAAATTGTGCTCAAAGAAAGATGAGCCAAATGCTATGCACGGCAAAAAATGGGATTCGATGATGATGCATTCGTCGCCGGTGGACAGCAATGCCAGCAGAGGTTGGACATCAAAGCAGCTGAGGGCCATCATCGCGAGTGGTCCCAAGTCCCCAAGGGCCTGACGTGGACCGAACAGGTCGTTGTCCACCAACTCCGGTAGGGCCATTCCCCCATCATGCTGGAGTATCTTTTGTGAATTGGGCGCCTGGACTCCGACTGCCCGGTGTGCAGGATTCCCGATACAATTGCCCACCTGCTGCAGGACTGGGCGGCGGGTAACCAAGCGCGAGTGAACCTCTTCGCCCCGGGGGATACCCTTCGGGCAATTCTTCTATCCCCAAAAATTGGTTCGGTACGTCCGGAGGTTGGGGCGCCTGACGCCCTAGACTATATCCGGCCAGTATAGGCTAGGCTTGGCCTGTGGTGAAGAAAGAAGAAGAAGAAGCGGTTGGACCATCAAGTGAAACGAGCACGAGGGTAAAGCTAACCGCCTCCACGTGGTGCCTTTGAAGAACCCTAGAAATCGTGTTCCAATAAGGGTTAAGCGAATGGCATCAAATGAAATTCAATATGTCCACCCCTGACCTCCAAAACTGACCATTTTGAAGGCCACTTTGAGGAATTATAATTTGAATTTTTGCGGAAGGTATATTTTACTCAAACGCCTTGATAGTATCGATTTTTCATTTAAATAACACTATATAGTATCTGTCGAAGGAGTGAACACATTTCCAGCCATTTTTGACACACGTTTGGAGCATTATGGCATGTTACAGCAGCATTCAAAGGGGAACAAAAGGCGGAACTATATGAAAAATAAGTATATTTAAGAAAATTTCTGATATAGTAATAGCAAAAAAACTGGCTTAATTATAAAAGTTTATTATTTTCCATATAGTTCCGCCTTTTGTAACATGTCAGAATATTCTGAACAGCTGTCTAAAGATTGGTGAAAATGTGCTCACTCCTTATACGGATATCGGTGTAATTTAAATGAAAAAGAGATACTATCAAAAATTTATTCCTCAAAAGTGGCCATCAAAATGGTCAGTTTCAGAGGTCAGGGGAACGGGATAGACAGATAGAATTTTATTTGCCATCTTTCGATTGCTCTCAAAATTTTGATGAAGTAACAATGTGATGAACGCTTATTTCTCTCGTCTAACTATTTTTAATGTGGGTAAATAAAATCCGCCTCTTGTCTAGACTAGCACTAAAAGCGTAGTTAACCCTACAGATATTCTATGTATTCCTTGTACGGAAATCCCTTGCCGCAGTTACAGGCATCTAATATTATTGTTTCTGGCAATAGTATTCAGTTTAATGCGATTGAGAGTGTTGTTCATTTACTCTTTTTTCTTTAGAAATTTTATTTGACTAGAAGGGCATACGGACTGTGTAGAACAGTTATATGAAACACATATTTCTGGAAAACTGCAAAAAAAAACACAGCCCATCTGCCTGAGACAAAGACAGGGAGAAATTGCATCCCTCATCCCAAACCGTAAAAACAGGCATCACCCGGCTTTCGTGTCGTTTGCAAAACAACTGTAACAAGGCGCAATGATACGCCGACCTACATAAACAGCTTACACACAGGATAACAACTGTGGTTAAGAGTTTCTCAACAAAATACACATTTAATCATGGCATATTTTCCGCATTGGCATCTCCTTTTCAGGCAAATTAAAAAGGTATTTGAAAATGACCATATCTAGCACCGTATGATCGGGAATTATTTGTAATTTCTATATCTTGATTTCGTTTTCATCAGGGTAAACACAGAGCATAGGAAAATAAATGCAAATGCCTTTTCCCTATAGGCAAAGGGTGTTGACTGTGGATGCCAAATTTTCCGGCCCAACTCAAGTACACGACTAGTTTCGTCCTGATTGGGACTCATCAGGTGTACGCAAGAGAAGTCGTGTACTAAAGTAATTTCATACGTGATAATTTCACATAAAAATATAGAAAGCTCCGTACGACATGTTTAACATATTACATTTTATATTACGACACTTTAAACATACGGGTTTTTAAATTACGACACTTTAAACATACGGGTTTTAAAATTACGATACTTTAAATATACGGGTTTTAAAATTACGACACTTTAAATATACGGGTTTTAAAATTACAACACTTTAAATATAGGTACGACTTTTAAATGCGACACAATTAGAGACGGCAATTGAATTATTGCGATAATTTACAATTTGTTTAAATAATAATTAGTTTATCTCCTAAAATTATTCATTCTACTAGACTCTGATATTTTTGTCTTTAAAAATTTGAAAACCGGTATTCATTTAAACCTCAATGTAAAAAACTCAAATGTTTTTTGCTTTTACGTAAACTTTGTCCTCCTTTTTACGGTTTTCTAATCAAGTTAGCAAAGTGAATTAATGAAAAATGCTATAATCAATCATTCTCAATATGCACGAGTTCCGTCTATAATGCCCGCCGTATAGAATCAATTAACTGGACAAAGGTCTTATAAGACAGATAGCTTTTTTGCTTTTGATGTTTGTTCTTTGCTACCCGATAGCTTCAAACGTAAATGATCTTCATTAGTGCAAATGCAATTATTGCACTTGAAAAGGAAAACAAACTAAAATATTTGTCAGAAGAAAAATGTATTTTAATTTATGTGTTAAAATTGTTTTGGTTGCAAAGATATCCGCGTATAACTATTGGCATTGCTGGCATATCATCATTAACAGTGCTGGATGGTGTAATTCCATTTGGATATATTCCCTGTAGAAACCGGACTTTACAGAAATTCAAACTTTGTCAACATTTTCGATATTGAAAATAATATACAGTTGGTCATAAAAAGTGATAATGGAAATATTTAAACATATAAACATCCATCATTTGTTTCAACTACATTCTTTGTTTTACAAAACACAGAAGAAAATTTAATAAATGTTGTGTCCACCACGAATCTGCAACACTTGATGAATCCTTCAGGTCATGCTGGGGATCAGATAGCGGATAGCGAATAGCCTCCCATTCTTCATGGAGAGCGAAATCCAGCTGTGCAATATTTGCTGGAGATTGATCTCGTCGCCTCACCCTGCGACCCATATAATCCCATTAATGTTCGATGGGATTCAGGTCTGCGGGCTTCCTACTGGCCAATTCATCCACCGGATCCCAGATGTGTTGAAGAAGTTTATCGCAGTGTGGCAACGGTGAGAAGTTGCATTCTTGTCCTGAAGACACCAATCTGTTTGCCTATAGGTCCCAGGAGATTTTCCACCCATGCCAACGGATGGCCCGAGAGCACCTGTATGTAGCCCTCTCCTGTGAGGGTGACCTGCCCTCACAACAGATGCCTCCCGAAACCATGATGGAACCGCCTACATAAGCCGTTGTTGGAGAGAGGAGATTCTGACGAAGGACCCCCGGATCGCATGCGCATACTCTTTACTGAATTTGACGACAAGTCATTCAATTCAATGATAAATTATTCAACTCGGTGGCAATTCATTGAATTCCGTGACAAATATTTCAATTTGATAACAAATCATTGATGTCAATGACAAATTATTCAATTCAATGACAAGTTATTCAACTCGACAATAATTCGTTGGCCGCTTGTACTGTAACTCCTCCAGATATAAGAATACTTTCTTCAACTTAATGTTTTTAAATAAAAACGGTTTAACTCCAGATTAGCAATTTCTATGTTTATTATTGTGTCTTTAGATTATCATTCGATCAATAAACGTTTCTTATATTTGCTTACCTTATCTTAAAGCACCCTTGAAATACTTGGTCCTACATAGTGTAGCGACGAGGCCTATAGAAAGATAACGTGCGTACATAGGCTCCTGAGTAAAGTTCGGACTCTAGGCTAAGTCAAAAGCTTGGGGAAAATACACACTTTCTACTTTTTGAACTGTGTTTTTTTACTGATTTCACAGTGAAGCTAGTTTCGCTGGATCTGCCCGAATATTCACTCTCTTTCCCTTCCAACTTGTCCCCATCCAGGTTCCGTGTTCGATTTCGCCACCTGGTTGGGCTATTTCAACTCGACCCTCAATCCGATCATCTACTCCGTGTTCAATATGGAATTCCGCAACGCATTCCGAAAGATCCTCTGCGCCGGGTGGATTGGGAAATCACGCAACGAGAACAAGTACATCTTCCCCAAACGCACCACTAACCACATGCCCAACGCGTTCACCAGGCGAATGGAGGCTGCCGCAGCGGCTAACGGCCAATCACAGCTCGCATCGACGGATCCGCTCGTGCCGCAGACCCCTTCTGGAGGACCGACGGGGGAGGAGGTGGACGAAAGGGAGGCCGCCGGCTCGGACAGTCCGAATTCGGCCGCGTCGCCATGGGAACTCCGGCGTAGCAGCTCCACCCAAATGACCGCCGACAGCAGACAGCGTCTGTTGAACGGAGCCGTGCCCAGGAAGTGAAATAAACACATATAGTCCCCCGCTGTCCTGCTTTGTTGTATGCTTGGGCGCCATGGCAACAAGTACTAACATGTATTCTCCCTAACCGAACTACCTTTGCAGTCTACAGTCCGTCCCTTCCAACGAATTACATACGGTGTGATCTGAATTTTGACGGTGCTGTACTGTAACGAACGGGGATCAGGGACGGGTTGATCTGGCTTTGATGAAATGTGAGCAGTAAGAGTATGGTTCTATCGGGCACATTTTCAAATTGAGCATTTATTTGTTATTTTTATCAGTTTCGGTTTGGTTTAGGGGGTCTAGGTGCAAGCTGGGACAGCGTAACCACCCATAGACACACAATCAAAGTTGTGCCACACCCCAAACCAAAGCGAAATCAAAAGATAAATAGCCACAAATGACCAAATTAAGACCACTATCTCCCTCTTTTATATAGTGTTCTTGACAGACCCTTTCTCCTACAAATTCCGTCTTTTAACCAATACTGTAGAGTCAACTATGAGCACACGAAGCCCTACGAGGCGTACTCTTTTTTCGACAGGGTCTGAAAAAGTGATGCGCTTTGTGAATCAGACTGACGTATATCTTTTTCTAGCCGTATAAACCATTGGCTCTATTTCCCCTTGAATCTTGCTCCCACTTTTCTCTTTGTCACTGCAAAATAATAAATGTCGAAGAAGTTGACTGCATTTTTATTTTATTTGATTGATGCTCCGTCTGCTGAATTTAGCATTCTTAAACAATTATTTTTTATAAAACTCAAAAAAGAGCACAACAGTGATGTAAGAAAATCTGATTACGTTTACCTGCTTTTGAAAGAATGTTGTATGTTTGCATGAAAATTCTAATCGTTTTTGTAACCTGCAAAAAACTGAAACTTTTAAGTTACCAGATAAACAATTATCTTTGAAAAACTCCAATTGGTCTTTCACTTCTGTAGGCGGAGCTAAATTTGTTGTTTTACGTCTTCCCAATCAACTCAAATTGCTCGATATATTTCGGTCAGTTCGTCCCTGAAACAACTCCCAACTAACAACTCGCCTACTAATTGATCTATTCTATTCTTCTTAGCGTCTGTCCGCTTCTAAAATGTATGCGAGTGAATATTATGTACCAACTGGACGACGAGCGGTTTTCGCGCACTCACTCTATCCCAGTTGCATTTTCTGCTGCAAATCTGTGATAGAAACCTATTGTACTGTATATCGCTACAAAACGTCGTCGTCATCGTCGACAATGACGGTTCAAACCGCCCTCCTTCTTTGCGCGCGCGTTTTTCGTTTTAATCAACTCAACAATTTATTTCACTGTGTGCTTATTTAAACACCTCACCAACCTGCCTGCTTTCTGACTGTTGCATAGGTATATTTCAATGCTGAAAGTGTAGTTATGTCAGCCAGTGAGTACACAGTAACCAGACAGACAATCAACAAACGAAACTGAAAGCGGAAAGCGTCGACTACTCTATATTGATTGTCCAATCAATGAAGCGAAGTTTAGCGTAGACTCCCACTCTCGTCATTAGCTGAGACGAATTGAAACGGGGGAGTATTATTGTTCAAATTATTCTCAGCATAGACAGATATATGTATACTAATTAATTATCGACCAATAACAAGTTGTTTTCTGACATTACAGAAAAATGTGTGATAATGAGTGCTCCATTAGAGAGATTTTCACACGTTCATTTGTTCGACAAAATTAAGCATGTCTGTTTTAGGGAGGAGCGTTCCTTCATTAAACTACACCTTAGCGTTTGTCTAAAAGGCAGTATAATTGTTGGGTAGAATAAAGAGTAGAAAACAGTTTCCTTGTTACAAACAGGACAGAAACCCTAACGCTAAACTCTTATTTAAGTTGAAAGTGTTTAGAAAGTTGGTTGAAGTTTAATTGTAGGAATGTTGTTCAGCATGTTTTTAACTGCGGGAAATAATTTTCTTGTTGCCAGATTAAATAAAACTTGTTTAAAAAGTAGTCCTTTCTGGTTACTTTGTAATCGGTTTAATGAACAACATAGATATGTTATTACATCGACTGGTTCACAGCTAATTAATCCAATTTCGTTTAAGCGCAACGCAGTAAATTTGCAAAAAGCCGATAAAAAATTATTATACAGTTCAAGAAGAGTGGCGATATTTGTCAAGTAAAGTTTCACACAGAAAATAATATCGAACGCGGTTATTATAAACATTTATATCAACTATAGTTTTGTCTATACCAGTAGGCATTTTCAAGCCGATTCAAAAGTGTGTGTGTGTAGATCGAGGAAATAGTAACCAATTTAAACAAACAGAACACACAACATTCAACTGTAGGGCTTCCTATACGTTTAAACTGTTCTAAGCGTTGTTTTTTGTATGTCTTGCTTGTTTAAATTGGTTATCATTTTCTTGTTTTATACACTTTTGAATTTGCTTTAAAATGCCTTCTGGTATAAGCGAAACTAGATGAAATAAATGTTTATAATAACGGCGTTCGTTATTATTTTCTGTGCGAAACATTTCTTGAAAGATTATTATAATCATGATCGGATTTCTTTCTAATAACTAATTAATTAATCAGGTCATGGCAACGTAATGACGTCACCTAATAGTTTAAAAAAAAACATTTTCAACTCTTGATCCATTGTTTAGAATAATGAATGTTTTGAAATGCAAGAATCTCACCCAGCGCCAGGTTCAAAATAGCTACAGTAAATCATATTCTCAAAATGTGTAAATAGGTATACAGTATATTTATTTTATTACTTTTTATTCTATATTCTGATTTATGAATAAAAACTAAAAGCTTTTATATCTACAGCATAGCGGCGACAATCAAATTTTTTTCTTCTTTGACTTAGCCAGCCCACTGTTAGAACGCCCTGCCCTGTTCGGCATCATGCCAGAGCTGGAATGCTGGCATTACCACTCACTCTTTTACTCTTTAATTGTGTCTTTTCACACTGTTTCCCATCCAAATGTCACTGATTTGCACACAACCCGAACCCATATAGTACGCGCCCCATGTTCACAAGTTCAGTCTTATGATGTACTACTCATTTAGTGATCTTAAATAGAGTATTTTTTCAATAGAGCTTCGTCAAGTACGTATTTCTACATATGTCGACTACTACACACACACATATATATATATATATATGGCCATCTCTCTCCCTCATAATAGAGCCCCTTCCTGCGTAGTCAGCAAACAACAATTAACCGACTCCAAGAGAATGATATACAGTAGGTAATATCTTTATACGATATAGTGTATAAACATTACAATATATTTATTCTTTTGTGTATTCCTTGGAAATAATATACGTTTATTTTTCATTCCTCGAGTGTTTTTCTGTTTTCAATCGCTTCAAAACTCTTATGGTGAGTCATTGTCAGGCGAAATACCTGTCAAGTGAGCCTAAGCTCCCTCAGATACGAGGACACCGACCTGGAAGACATTTATTTAACTTGCGGGCATATACCACATTTCTCAGAAGGGCGGCTAAACCTTTTAATATCACCCAGATGAAGCTGTGCACCGAAGAGCGAGTTCACCGTGAGCGTCGAGGCACTGGAGGTGACATGAGAGGGTGAGAGGTGAGAGTTAGGATCTGCGGGTATTTACGAGCTCATTTCATCAAATGTCAAAAATATTTTCAATACTCCATATGCAATACAACTGCATGTCAGACTGTTATCAGATAATTATCAACTAATCACAAAGTAGGGATATGTGAAGTTAAAGTGCTCTGAGACACCAGGTATCTATAAGCACCACTTGTGTGGGCACAGGAGGTCGGAGATCGTTGTTAGAGGAAAAGAATGGGAAAAGATGACAAGTGCAAATAATTGGCTAGAGAAGTACAAAACAAATCTCATTCAAGTGGTGGTAGTAATATATTTAGCCTCAGGGGCCCAAAATGTGCATGTGATACATGTAAATACGCAAAAAAGTCGTACAAAAGGAACAAGTCACAGAGTTGCAAAATAGTAGAAACGTATATGAGCTAAATTTAAATTAAAAAGATTGAATAATATGACAGGGCAGTTACAACACAAAAGTTTACAGTAGTATAATTATTAATCATTTTTTAATCGTTCATATTGGTTAACATGATAGTCTGTGGAATGAAGGACCTTGGCCGTCTTTCAGTTCGGCAAAAAGGTTGCCGTAGACGACCAGATGGTAGTCTTTTTCAGATACAAGAGAAAACAACGGGTGTGAAAATGAAATATCAGAAGCAGCTGCAAGTAGTTTCTTGCTGACTATTACTCTCTACGCAGAGAAAGAGACTGGAACAATTTACAACTGCGAAAGTCACAACTAGAAGCACGTTTCTGAATAGATTCTAACACATATGCTTGTTCTGAGTTAACACCGACAAATAATGGACTGGCAGTCTCTAGGAAGGAATCTAATGAACGCATTATAACAAAAATAATATCTTCAACGGTACAAAACTCTCGTAGAATTCGTAAAGCATATAATCTACTGGAAGCTTGCTTCGTTACAAAAATGGGATGGTCATACCAACTTATCGCATCATTAAACACAACACCAAGCAAAGTATTTGGTCATTTTCGTTGGCGAGACACCAGTACAGCTAAAATCAGACGACTAGTCAATAGATTTAGAAATATTCCCAATGCTAGTTTTATTCAAATTACAGTAACAGCTTGTTGGTGTTAAACCAATCAATCAAATATTTAATCTCATCTTTAATTGGATTGACAATACCATCATATAGTGGACAAATACAGTATGTGTAAAATATCAGCATATTTCAATAAAGTGTTATATTGATGATACAAAGCAATATAAGGTACATAGTATAAGAAAATAATAGGGTAAAAAACTGACCCTTGGAGAGCACCACTAGATCTATATTATTAAAGCAAGCTCCGTGATTCCTGGGTTGGTCGGTCGGTCGCATACCCTTAGAACGCGTCGTCTGATTGGTCAGTCTGCTGACAGAAAGAGATTGAGAGAGTGCGATCCAGCTCAAATTGATTCACTCACTCACACACAGTCTGACTGGCTTAAAGCTGCATAGTCGGTCAAGCTGATTTAATGATTTTCTCTCTCACTCTGGCGTAATCTATCTCGCGTTGAACACAAGCAAGACTACGGCGCTACGCTATAGGCGGATTATTATTCTTCAGCGCTATCTACCCTGACTATCTTCTACTTACTTTTTGATTATATAAATATCAGTTAGATTTCTTATCCAATTTACACATATTCCCAAATGTCTGTTATTCATAACAACACTTGCATGCGTAGCTGTAGCGGGCCACTGGTATGTACATTAAAAATGTCACTATGTACAGATGTGATACGCACACTCTGTTGCATATTGAGAAGATAACTTTTCAACCACTTAAGAAAACTAGAAGGCAGCGAATCAACTGAGGCTTAGGGATTATTTATGAGATCAAGTCGATTTACACTCGTAGAAAGTTTTCGCAGTAGTAGATCATTTGATACTGTATCAAATGCCTTCGAAAAGTAAAAAATTATAACTACTACACCTTTACATAGAGGATCATCTAATATCTCGTCAGGGGAGCCGCAGTCCCCTCAGATATGTACGAGTTCTCCAACCAAATATCCTCTGAGAGGCTGTCCTGGC